>JAUJYS010005674.1:0-10879 GCA_033995665.1 Melogona broelemanni
AAAAAGTCTCACCTTTGGCTCGTCTTCCTTCCACTTGATCTCCTCCAACGTCTTGTAGAGCAACTGATGCTCGATGTCGCCGTACTCTTCCTGGTTGGACGGCAGACAGCGGGACACCAAATCCTCCTTGTGCTGCGACGACAAGAAATTGTAGTAGGCCGAGATCCGACCGAAGCTCTCGATGCGCGAGATCAACTGCTGGGCGTCGTCCACGTAGCTGATCGAGTTGGGAATTATTTTTTGTTGCTGCACCGCGCGAGCCCTACGATAGAATAATCAAATTTATAATTTTAACGTTTCATTCCAATTCGAAGCACTTTACGAAGAACATTTTTCACAGTTTGAAAATCAGTTAAACAGTTATAATGACCAGCTACTGAAACACGAGATTAGTTTTTAAATTTTACCAACCAAATTTTTTTTAGTGAATTGACAACTACTTTAGAATAATTACTTCTAAAATATGGCTTTTATGGCATAGTAATTCGTAGTTCTTTTGCGATATTTCGTATTCAAAATACTCTTACGGAAATATATTCAGCACTAAAAATATTCAACAGCTCAGCGTTAAAATTGGCCGACTTGTCACACCGACTGGAAACTCGCGAATAGTCTTTTGGTTAGACAGACCCTTGGATTTATAACAAGCCACAATCTCAAGTATTTTTAGCCGTGTCAATTGATCGCTCACGTATCACTCGTCAACAGGCTCATTCATAAAAGTCCAATTTTCATCGGAGCTGCCGATGACGATCGAGCAGTGAGTGGCGCACATAATATATTTTTTCTTCAGTTAGGAAATTCTCCTCACCGTAGTGAATATCACTACAGGAGATTATATGTAATTCGTATTGCCTTTCGTGTTTCCCAGGGGGTTCCGCGGCCACTCTTGGAAATAAAATAAATAATTAAACGCAATTAACTTTTATTAAATGGGACGCCACCACTAAAATTGGTATCCTCCAATTTTTAAATTGGTTCTAAAAACAGGCTCCGCAAGCCAAAAAGTTTGAAAAACACTGAGCTAGACGAATTGATTTAATTTTTATTATGCATTTTCGAAGTTCAATGAACTGCTGCTGCGTTTGCCATATCCTTACAGTTTCGCGTCTGACTACTTCTAACGCTTGAGCTACAGAAAAATTGGCAAGCGCAACCGAAAAGTAAACTATCCCAAATTGGAAAGCCATTCGTACAATTGCGTGATGTAAACGAGGCATAGACATGTGCATACGTGACCAACTCCACCCGGCCCGGGTACCACGGAGAAAAAGTAATGAAATCGACATGTCATTTCAGTGGCTCTTCCTGTAACTACTCTCATCACGTCTCTTCATTAGAGGTCATCGGCAATGTTTCGACAAAAAAAATCCTATCCTTGCGAAATCTGACCTTGGTAAAGAGCCCGCACGCGCCACTTGGCGACGGAACTAGCACCATGTACGTCAAACCACGTAGCCTCCACAACGTACTGAAGCAATGGTGGATGCACTTACGCAAGCACTTGCCCTACACCGACCAGCTGGCTCAAAAAAAAAAATTTACCATCCCATCATAGGCCCCACCGGGGCTGCTTGTGGGCACATATTGTAAATTGCTTATGCTTAGGCTCAGCCGAGCACGATTTTAAAATATTTCACCCAAAAAAAAGTATAATTGTTTATTAGTTAGTTTTAAAAAATTACAATCCTGAACCCATTCGAATTTTCACGAAAATATTTTCAAACGAGGGCAATTATTTAATAAAAAAAACGATTTTTTTTTTAAGATTGCCGAAAATCATTTCGAGTGGGCTTTACTTTTTTTTCCCTGATCACTGTAGTGTAACCCTCGTGTCGCTATGTAAGTGGCACATTTTCACCAGTACCCAAAGGATCGAAAAAACGAGAGCTTGCGCTGGGAATCGAACCAGGGATCACCCGCACCGCAGTCGGTGGAAATTGAAATCATGAGCAAATAAAACAATTAAATAAATTTCAAAGAAATTATAATAAAAATTTACAGATAAATAAGGTGAAGTGTTGGTGAAAAAGTATAAAAATACAAATCAAGGTACGGTCAACTACAATACGCAAACTATCAGACTCTTACATTCGCCAATATACGTAATTGTACAAATTATATATTTATTGTACAATTATACAGTCTGTACAATTATACTAATTCGTAATTTCGCACCACTATTTGGCCGCCACCGCTCTAAACGATGAATCCACTTGACAGCGAAGAGACCATTAACGCCATTCATAAAGGATAACAATCGGCCCGGTGCCAAGTCCATTAAAAAGGTCCCACTGTTCGGTCGAGTCATTTAATGACGTATCAAACCCTCCTCGTATACTCTTCCTCAATAGCGACCCGACACAACTACCGCTAGAGCATCCACCGAACACCCTGAAACTGAACCCGAAGCAATCTGATCGCACCAAAGCGGTTCGCACCGTCCACGGAGCGGGCAAAACGGGAAGAAAATTTCGCGGCAACTTGCCATGCGATTTTCAATTATAATTTGTGCCCGCAAACAGCCAGGAGAGGCCTATGGCGGTGTGCAAATAACCAGTTAAGGATGATATTTTTTATACTCCCTTCCAGGACAGACTTTATAATCTGGCCTTTCCTAAACTTGAGACCTACGTAGGGATCTTTAACGTGGGCCAGACAACGTACAGGCACGGGTTCCATAGTTTAACTTCCATTCCGAAGGAAGACGTGTTTACGATTTTTCTCTCGCTCGAAACAATCAAAAGGTTTCGGTCGGGAATTGAACCCACGATCACGGGCATAGCAGGGCACAACTAACCCGTATTTTTCAATTACTAATTTAATTGAAAAATAGTGTTCAATTACTAATTTATTTGAAAACCTGTTGACAAACTTTTAATTTTTTTTACTAGCATTGTGAATGTCATATTTTATAAACCTAAGATCACTGACATGGTAGCGCACAACTAACTACTATTCCGACTAATATAATTGAAAAATTTTGTTTTAACCAGTTAACAAAATTTTCATTTCGCGCTAGATATCTGAATTCTCTCGACAATCACCCAATACACATTTTACATCGCTATTTCTGGAGCTAAAACCATTCTGTCAGGTTGTTTTTTAACAACGCAGTCCCATTTATTTCTTTGGCACTTGAGGACAACATTTGGCCACCAACTTGTACGCACTCGAGAACACTTATACACTCACAATTCCATATCTTCCTGATTGATGTTCTGAGGCCCGTCGTGCTTGCCAACCTCGGCGCAGTGCAGCGACTGTTTCAGGTTCCCCAACAGCTGATGCAGCTTGGCGTGGTGCGCCTGCAGTAGATCCAGGTGCTTGGCTTGGGTAACGTCCACCTGACGCAAGAGCTGCACCTCGCGCTTACGCAGCGCGTCCAACGCACTAGTTGCGCTTCCGTTGATTTGGCATTTCACCTGTGACATTCGAAAGACAAACATGTTAGGTAACATTTTACAGCTGAAACATATTCTAAAATACTTTTTGTAACATTTTTAAATAAGCCGTTAAAAATTATTTATTGTAGGAGAAAGTAATTTTGCAATTGGTATAGTGATGATTTTTGAAGGTGTTCAATTCAATTTTGTACCGAAATACATGCGAGTCTGGGAGAAATACAAAAGCCAATTTTTTTGGTCACTTACCTGAACAGAGTTTTCGTCCACGTGTTTTTTGCATTTCATGAGGTGGTCGATGGCATTTTCGACCAGACCACAGTTTTGCTGAAGTTCACTGATGAATTTAATTTTCTCGTTGCTGTTGTTAAAGTTATGCATCTGTAAAAAATAAAATAAAAAGGCGATACAAGCCGTATGAGCGCTTTTGAACGTTATTCTTTAGAAAGAGAATACGGTAAAATTACACGATCCCGGCATGAGCGACCAGAAAATACGGTATCGAGTGGGTGGCGTAGTGAAACTGACTTGCCAAACCAAAAACGTAACATGAAGTGACTAATCAGGTGAGACTGACTTTCGCTACGCGCCCCACTCGATACCGTATTTTCTGGTCGCTTGTTAGGCAAAATTGGACATTAGCCAAATTCTGTTATAGTCCGACCCCACCATCAGCCATACCGCCATTTTAGTTTTAGAAAATTAGCAGTAAAAGTTTGTGTCTCCCTGATTTCCAGTGCTTCCAGATATATGAAGAAATTCTGTTGTAGCCTGACCCTGCCATCAGCCATCCTGCCATTACCCCCTCTGTGTGCTCCCCAATTGCCCGGACCACTCCGTAATTAGATTCTGCTTCCGCCATTGTTTGGTGTGGGGGTGGGGGCGTCTCGCTGTCGCGTTGGTGAAAAATCTGCGACGACGACGACGACGACGACGACCGGAAATGGACATTTTTACGGCCGCTTTCCGCTCGCCCAGATAGGCCACGTGCGACACTTTGTAGAGGCTCCCAGCAGTCGTTTACCAGATCCCCGTACGCCTACAACCCTGGAAACCCGTTATGCAAGAAAAGAAAAAAACGTTCTCTAAGTCAGGATTTTTGCGCCACCATATGCTTGCCTTTCTCAAGGGCTGGTCCGAATAGTTGTACGAACCGATGGCTCAGTGGGTATGGGGACATGCTACGAAGCCAACGGTCCCGGGTTCGATTCCCGATGCAGGCTTTCGTTTATTCGTTAGCCTGGGGTACTGGCGTCATCCCTGAGATTCCATTAGGGAGTCCAGAGCTTAGGGGTGGATCCTGCAGCCTGGCTATACCAGCTGCCAATCCCCTTCCCTTCCCCTCACATATCTCCACAGCGACACGAGGGTGCAGTATTCCTGTAGTGTACTAGGCGCTACGGTGAATTAAAAAAAAAAAAGTTGGTCTATCCGAAAATGCGACAATAATAGCCCATTTACATTAAATCAAAACCTTCGGTTCGGAGCGAATTTTTGAATCGGAGCGGGGCTCTGATATGTAAAATGGGAATGGCTCCCGAACTTGGCGAACTTTGCAAGCGAGCGAATATTACAAGCTAATTCAATGCCCGCCTATTTGATTCGGACGGAGCCGAGCAAAAATAGGAATTTTTCCATTATCGGAGACGATCAAAGATGGAGATCCTTCCATACGTTCGTGCCTCTCAAAAAGATAGTACCTTCAACACATGGGGGCAAAGTTCCGAAGCTTTGCTCATATGTAAATTGGCTATAACACTGCTTAATACTTAAAAATTAAAAACCACTACCAATCACAAGCATGAGCCTTAACATGCTTAATGCTTATGCTTGTGGTTGGTAGTTTTGTCTTTAATTTTTCTACGTTTTAACTGGCGGGGCGATTTTTACGAATTATATTTTTTCACAATCGATGTTAAGGCCCATGCTTGTGGTATTTTTTTCTATTGTTTAATCGTTTGTCTATGTATTTCATTCTGAAATAACCCTGCTGAATGCTACCTGTAGACTTTTTTGTTTATCTGGTTAGTCAGTCTCAATGGAGTGATTGTAAATGCTGCCCCCGTTGTTTGGCAATCACTCAAGACTCGCGTGCATTGCAGGATAGACTGTGTATATGGGATGTTTGGTGAATACATCCACTTTGTCTAGCATCGTAAGCAAAACAAGAACTGTTAATAATTTTGGCCTTTAATAAACTATGGAGATTAATAAACTAAAAGTTACTGTATAATTATTCTTGAAAATCGTCGAACAAACGAGAGCCTCTGCCGGGAATCGAACCCGGGACATCGCAGTTGGAAGCATTACCGACTGGACTAGCCGGCCGTACAAAAAATGAAAAAGTATTGTATCATATAACTACGCTTGTTTGTTATACTGGCGCAGAACGTCGGGTTACTGATTGTGGCAACTACATTCAAAAATGAAAGTACCGGTAGCTGAACGTTACTTTCAGAAGGTTGCTTAAAAAAATCAGGACATCTCCAGACAGGTCATTGTGTGTAGTTGGCAACGCTTACTCTTAGGTGCTTTTCAGAAGGCAATTGAAAATTGGCAGCTTCCCCAAATGTTGAGTCACACCAGGCGAGTGAAGGTATTATGTCGCCTATCGCGTGTCGCCAACCCCTCCACATTTTTGCAAAAGCTTTTAGAAATGGCGACCCACATCCAGGCTGACATTTGCAGTGCAGTGCCAATTAACGATTATTATCCGCTCGTTATGTTGGAAGCCAACACCAAATTAGTGGCGATTAATTGGAGAAATACCATTTGGCGATGCCACTCGTAATAGTCACAATCTCTTGTATTGCACACTTCCCTTCGCAGGCTAGGTGCTGCGTGCTAACACTTGGTTGACTCACTGACGATGATTCTTCTGTCATCGATGTTTTTTTCAATATCGGAAATTGATCGCCAATCGAACCCACGTCACGGGTGTACCGGTACGGGTAAAGAAAGGTTCGCTCATGTGGACACATTTGTGAAATGAGCTTTTGCGCCACCTAGTGACACCCTTCCTGATGACGCGTTTTGCGTCATCTGGAAACATGAGTTGCCAGCATTTTTTGGTTCTTGCCAACGAACGAGCCGGAGATTTTCACGTGGGAAATGCCATTGGATTGCTCCAGCCAATCACGACAGCCTTCCACGTGACGTCACAGAAACCTATTTGTTGCGTCACCCAAAATTTAGTGATGATCCCCGGCTTCTGTTCGTTTCAGTCATCTCGAGTTAACTTTTAGAACACCCTTCTATTACGATACTTTGTCATGTGTGAACGTGTGTGCCAGCCAATCCCGCTAGTCTTCCAGATGACGCGCATTAATGAACGCTCTACCCATCGCATAAGCGAACCTTATTACCTTACTAGCCTTGGGGTGTACACTGTGTAGTAATCGATAGTAACCGATAATCTGTCCGATGCTATGTCAAATGCTACGTATTATTAGTAAACTGGCGTTTCACTATTGAAGAGTAATTCTATTCATTTTCTGGTTTAACGAGTGCTTTAATGTCAAACATAATCAATGTGCATTAGCAAATCGGCGAGTTGATCATAAATCATTTTTTGCTGTACAGGGTGTATCCAAAGTAATACTGGTAGAGGCTGTATATGGAAATTTAAATACTGTATAAAGGTCAAATTTAAATACTGACCATTTAGATTGGTTAACGAGGATACACTTTGTAAATGCTAAAGCTATTAGATGTGAAAAATAAATAAATTAGGATAGTGATAGATTTTTAAAAAATTGGTCAATTATTAACTATTAAAAAAAACACTTTCTATTAGGATGACTTGAGCGTTGATTGTCTGTCTGTCTGTTTCAACCTCTTTGCGGCTCTTTTAAAATTACTCGCAAACGTCCTAGAGACTTGAAATTTTGGATTCTGGTAAAACTCGCGTTACATTTTAATATATCAACTATTCGTTCAAAAATTCACACTTTAATTTAAATATTATAGGCTTATATTTTTTGGGACGTTTACAGCTGATTATTCCGTGGTGTTTTGGGAAGCGCATTGATCTGCGCGTTGGGACAAGCGTTGGGTGGTTTAATTAATTAATTTTATTATTATTTATTAATTAAATCAGTGACAAGACAGCTTCTAAAATACATCTCATATCACAAAGAGTTAAAAGAGTTGAATTTCTACGTCCCACGTGTGACGTAACAAAATGAAATCCACTCGCATGTTCACAAATATATACGGTGCGATATTCTCCAGTCTCAGTGGTCAATACCCCCGTTTGTAATCTAACCTTTCCCTATTTTTGGTGATCCTGATAGGATAAATCATAGCACACGTCAACCAAATAGAAAATGTACCACCGGTTCCCGGCCACAAAATGAGAAAACACACATTACGTTCAATCAGTAAAGTTTCGGAACAGGATGACACGTCAAACGTTTACAAATAACCAAACTGGAAATGATTTGCTCTGTAATTGAAAATCGAGTTCGTTATAACATAGACGTTGGAAGTGCGGTGTTTCTAAAACTTTTTCTATATAGGATTACTGTTAAATGGGCGTATTAAACTAAAAGTCATTTTGGTAGCCACCAAAAATCATTACACGCTTGCTACCAAAATCACTCTAATCTAGCTATTATTTTTACAAGAAAATACTGTTAAACGTTTACTCTTTTGAAGCTTCCAGTGATGCAATTATGCTAAGTGGTTCAATTATATTCAAACTAATTTAGCGACCTCAGAATATTGACCGGAAATGAGGATAACGGTTCTTGCAGTTCCTGTGTTTATTGTTTTCTTAGCCAAATTGGAAAGCTCATCAGGTAAGTTAGATCACTTTCTAATTCGCATGGGTAAGTTTGATTACTTTATAATTAAAATCGCCTCTTCAATATCGAATTAAATCTAACAACTTAATCACTTTAGTGATCAGAAATGCGCCTTCTAACTTGTTGTAATCGTAATTATCGTAAATGTTTGACTGAAACGAGTAATTTGGTAAATTTAAATCCAATTAGTTTGAATAAAAATATAATAATAATAATCTGTTAAAAATTACCGAATTCGATTTACGATTAATGCTTTTAAAAAGAAACCTTATTTTCACCTTCCGAACAAGTCGCCTTAAATATTCATTACATAAGTTATCGGATGAAATGTTTCCGATAAAAGCATCACAGGTGACTTCAATAAATATCTACAGCGATATATCATCAAGCGGATAAACAATATATTGTGATGTATATTTTAAAAATGGCGCAGTACAGTAAAAATGTCTTGACCATTACGAATTGTTTCGCTTGACATCTAGAAAACCACTAGTGACAAAGATTGCCTTGTGATTAGGTGCTGAATATTAACAACACACTATTGAATATGAACGGGATATGAGTAAATGGAAACTCGCTAAAAAATAATACCTTCAATAGAAAAATTAAAAATACATAGACTGTGGTTCACTAATTACAAAAATAATAAGTACTATCGGAGAAAAAAACTTAAAATATTTGCTTCCAATAAAATATACATATTTTTTATGTTGGGCAGCGGTTTCCGACAACTTCGTCGACCATAGAGCCAGAGTGCGGAACGACCTGTTCAACAATGGCCGCTACGATCGATTCAACTCACCCATGGAAATCGGTAACGCTAATGAATACCACACGGAAGTCAATATGAGAATGGTTGTGCTACACGTGCTCAAAATGGTAACTCAATTTATGGATTTAATTTAACACAGTGAGGTACTTGTTCCCACCAATAGCTAGTGTTCTTAATGTTTTAAAAATTATTATTTAATTAAAAAATATTACTTGGTTGAAAAAAAATATTATTTGATGTTAAATAATTATTGTTTGATGTTAAAAAATTATAATTATATATATCTTAATTACATAGTGCACTTCTTTATTTATTTTTATTTTCAAAGGAAGAAGAGTTGAGTTCACTCACAGTAAATGGCTGGTTTTTCATGGCAAGTAAACCGAACTGCAATAAATGATGTTCAACGTGCAACTTAAGTTACACAACCGCTTGAATACACTGTAGACTCTCAATTACCGGTACACTAAAAACTCGTTTGTCATAGGGTTGGTATGATCCGCGACTGACGTGGAACGAGAGCGACTATGATGGAATCAACAAAATAACTATCCCTGAAAGATCCATTTGGGTGCCGGACATTATTCTATTAAACGAGTGAGTCAGTTATTGTAATATTTAATGTCAATGCAAAAGGTACGGATTATGCAAAGGTATACATGTGTATACATCTCCATTCAAGGAATCTACAGTTCACAAAATTCAAGAGCTGAGCCGGTGTGGCTGGATGAAACTGATTTGTATTTGCGATGTGATATTACAATCATATTGATAGTAATTTTCCATTAATAAACCAAAATTTGATTTACTTGAGGACAGTTGCGGTGATAAACTTTTTATGCATATATCTAGGAAAAGTGGAAAACTATTAGGATATTAAATCACTGTTTCGAATGACTAACCTTGTTCTGTCAGCGTCGATGCTTACGAGACGGACAAAACGGCGAGTGTGGATATGTCTGTCCTTAGCATGGGCATCGTCTTCTGGATGGCGCCTGTGACTATGCGAAGCACGTGCTACGCCGAACTCATGTATTATCCGTTCGACCAGCACACATGTACTATGATGCTAGGCTCGTGGTCTTCAGATGTCCCGGAAATATACTTGACTGCGTTCGACCATCAAGAAAGCCTTGAGGTACTTAAATCTGCCACCTTTCACTATTGGTGAATTGGCAAAGCAACTTATCTGACGCAATGAAGATGTCCATTCAATCCCCATTCGGCCATTCCAGGATTGTGACTATAGGTATGCCTTCACGCATTGTCAATGTCAATAACACTTGACCCCCGCCATTGGCCCCCCACCCGGGGCTGCTCGCGAGTACAAATGGGACGAAAAGGGAAAGTTCCGTTCCTTTGAACGTGGTTTTTTTCCGAGGAACTTTCGAACACCTTTCCTAGGAACCTTTTTCTAGAAACCTTTTTCTAGAAACCTTTTCCTAGGAAGGAACGCTTGGAAGAGTTCCTTTTTTCCTTTTTTTCCTCTTTTTCGTTCCTTATTATTTTAGATGTAAACTTAAATATTTCAAAAAATGTTTATGTTTGCATTTAAAACACACTGAGTAAAAATCATCTTTACTAATGGAAATGTTTTCATTAATGGAATTTTGGATATTTTCCTTCGTTCAGAGGGTGATTTATTAGTATTTTATTTTTAATCGAATCTATCAATCAATGGTTAGTCAGTCCTGGGACTGGTTTAACAGCAATGGGCTATGTCTCTCCATTATCTCCTATTTTCTGCCTTTCTCTTCACTTCATAGTACTATTTAGAGCTTATATCTTGGCATAACTGGGATACAAAGTCATTTCTTGGTCTATCTTCTCTTCTCTTGCCTTGAATTATCCACTCTCTCAAACTCTAATTTGTGGTCCCCCATGACGCAAGGCAT
>JAUJYS010005675.1:0-10878 GCA_033995665.1 Melogona broelemanni
CTTTATTGCGCTGCACGTGTTTTGTATAAATTCAGTTTAGGTCACGTGCTGGCTTCAGACAGACAGACAGACAGACACCACTTTCAGTCTTATAGTATTAGATTTAAATAATGCATAACAAATGTTGTCACTTAGAATTTTCATTTTTTGGACGCTTACAAAGTCCTGAAAACCTATCTTGACGATCCCTCGATTTGCCAAAAGTATCAATCCCCACTGATAAAACTTCGCGACAATTCGACAACCCTGCCTACTAGAGGAAACACAAAATTTATTTGTGGCTAAATCTGGCGGCCTCAACACGGCGGAGCAGCATCACCGTTCGTCGTTTCTCACCAAGCCATGCCCATCATCCCTTGCACACTCCCAAATGCAATCAGTTCGTTGAACGATCTTCGATGCCCCGTAACGAATGCTCACAATGACCGGGGATTCATCAACATGGCATATGAATCACTCCTTTTGCAAGTAAATGCGCACACAAGCTGCATCTATGTGTACATGTACAGTATGCGTGCGTCTGTGTTAGAGTCAATCAAAGTACAACAGCAGCATCATTTTGCTATGCAATCAGACCGAGGTGGATAGGGTTAACGGTGCCAACTCTTGTGCGCCAATATAAATACAGGCGCAGCCGTAAATACACGTGCGCGCCCTGCTCAACCTCGTCGCGCATACACAAACGCGTACAGAGTCTGGCATACAATGGAATATAAAGGGTGCGTTTGCACTCTGCGTCAAGTGGGCGTCGCGTTTCTTGATTGCTTTACCCGCATGTTTTAATGGTGGACGTGTATGTCGTGGTTCATATATCCTCCTTACACCGCTTGCACTACGAAGTAGAGCTCTGTGCACGTTTCTACGGGAAAAAATCTCCTACTATTCGGTGCACTGCAAATCAAGGCGTCCTAATTCATGGTCGATGTGTTGCCACCCAATTAAGATAATCATGATTTAATTAAGATAATCATGCCGTTGAAGAATAATTTTGCATTGATATGCTGTCATTCAATTCCAAGATAATTGTGTTATTTCGGAGACTTTGTTTTATAGGAGCAATGTCTTGAAGAAATTCTAAACTTTGATAGAACACAGTTAATTGAAGTCATCATTCGTTCTTTAGTGGAGATCGTCCTAACATGTAATAATATGTACTCATCGAAAAACTTCCAATGCTTAAATCGTAAAAATAAAATGAATAAATACACCGGATTCAAATTAAATTGAGAAAACAATTACTTAAATATTCGATGAAAAAGTCGCCCTGCATTAAGTTATAACGTAACGTCACGTAATATGCAGTGCTGCTGAATCTCGCTGCAAAACGTTTAGTCGGCATGAACGCGCCGTTCCGTCACAATGTTTTTTGTTATGATTATTTAATTTGAAAATAATTAGTTTCACGTAGTCATCAGCCTCAATTCCTTTAAATTAATCAATAACCAATTCCATCAATAGTCACAATTATAAAATATCTTATCTTCATACATCATATTAGGATGGACTAATTCAAGATCAAAGTTCAAAACAACCCTTTGTCCCATGTAGTGTTTGTGTGTGTTCCATAAAGTATGCGCTGTTCTGTCATTCTGTTTTCATGATGCGTCCATATTTTGGACTCCGTGGGCCTCAGGAAGATTGGCATGGGTGATGGATGGGGGACAGGTTTTTCGCTGTGCGCATCCCGGAAAGGGGAAAGGTAAACGGAAAAAAAAATAAACGGGAGGTATTACATGTCGTGGCGGCTGAAATGTAATACGCGACATCGTTAGTCTCCAACAGTCTTTGCGCATTTCGAAATCTAACTAGGTAGTGTTCTTTGACATTTGGTGTAACAACAATTTGAAGCCAATACTCACCGAAATATTCTCGCCAAACACATTTTTGTTCACTTTTAAGTACGAGTTACGACTAACATTTGTTTGTTTCCTTTCAGTTTTCGTCTTCTCCGCAACTTTAAAAAAAAAACTTCCTAAAATATTTTTAATTTTCTTTTTATGTATCAGCCATTGATACCACATACAGTATTTATTGAAATGTTATCATCAATAGTTGCAATTATTTTTATATAAACACATATCATCAAATTAAATAACATAAATTACTATACTTTTATGGTGGTTAAGCTATAATACAGTAGTTCAACAAAAATCGGTGTCAGGTACATGCTTTTTACAAATAGAGAATTTAACATATACATTTTAACAATTGTCATTCACCCTTCAATTCTCACGTTTTCATGCACCATATTTACTGACATAAATAGGCGAAAAATGTGACGTTACCGATGAACGCTGAACAGCTCATAATTAAGATGAACACATCACGACAAAATCTAAATACACAAGACATTCATATTTTTTTCAATGCATAATCAATGCGAGTTATTCGATCTTAACCGATAAGGATAAAAACATGGAGTCGGTCAGCCGTAGAATAAATCCCCATTATTCAACCAGTATCCTGTGATGTTGGATCAATACAGCGGAGGCAGTGGTTTTTTAACCCCTTCTTCGATATGCAACCCCACGAGCAGTATAATTGCCCACACTATTTTTCCCCCTTGTCAATCCTCATGTTCAAAAACCATTGCCTCCATTCAAAAACTGATGCACGAACAGAAAGGGGTAAAAGACCCTCTGCTCCTCCAATGCACCAGTGGATGTTCCCAGACATTTATTTCCAATAACCCCTCAATGATAACTGCATTCACCGAACACAAAATCTAAATAAAAAAATTCAAACGTAGTTCATTGTTGGCTGTCACATAATTTAAACTCACCGATCTCATTTTACAGAACGTACGAGCATACTAAATATTTTTCGAGATTGCCATCACTGAGTATTCTTTCCAGGAATTGTTTTCCTTGTTAATTTATCGAAACCGTGAAACATAATTTTCAATGCATGTTTTTAATGAGATGCCGAGATATGGACAGGAATAAAAGCAGCATGGGCGCAAATAATTTTTATCTGTTTCCAGCAATCGAGAGAAGTTAACGTGTTGACATGTTGATTGTCCCATCAATTACAATTAAACCATCTTGTTTACGACACTCCACGAAAATAAATATCTGGCTTGGCTGGTAAAGTTATTACAATTTCAGAGTCACGATTGCCATGGGTTTTCCTGAATTCATTTCGATAACGTATTGCCTGCAGACGTAATTTTTTTTTTAATATTTTTTTCTCTTAAAAAGGAAAATGCACTCTAAAATAATCAAATTATGTTATTTATATTCAATAAACCATTTTATTTTGTCCATTTTAACTTCAATCTCCTTTACAATTAGTTTCTAGTATTTAGTACAACTTGCTATTGACATCTAGATGTTTCATTTCTAGCTAATTGGAATGTCTAATCCACATGGTACATGAGATGCAAGTTTTGTCCCACGTTTTCCTTTGCAATTGCAGTTTCCCCTTGAAAGTCAAATTTTAAATAGTGTGCCGGGGTTACATAATTCGGCTAAATAAATACATGTATTAGGATAAAGAGTCTGGCATTCAAGTTTCTTTTTAACGTCATCAGTTGTCAAAGTGCTGGTGGTCCTTGCCCAATAATCAGATTATTCGGTCTGTTCGACTTTCATTTCGTAGCTTTGTTCCGTGGCATCGCCTCCATATTTATCCTTGTTCGCTGCCCACCAGACTTCAGTAAGCTTGGTAAATTCGGCTTGGTTAATGTTTCCATCTGATTGGATCGCAGAAGTTGCGTCTACGTTCAGAGGGATCTGTTGGCCCTTGAAGTTAAAAACAATCGAATATTTTGTTGATCCACCGCCACCACCACTGGAGCTGCTACTGCCTGAATTGCTTCCACTGCTTCCACCGCTTCCACCACTACCACCACCACCACCACCTGTACCTGAATCTACATCATAACTGTCTGGTTCTCCTAATGGTTCCACTGAGAACTCTGCCGCTCCACCTGGAACATTGAATCTGTTATGGTTGGCCTGCCACCATGAGCTTGTCAATCTCGACAGTTCATTCTGATCGAGGTCTTCTCCTTTAACTATTGTCTTGGTATCAATATTGATTAGAATTGGTTTAGGTCCACCATTGGTTAGGAATACTTTGTAGGGTCTGATGTCATCAGTGCTTCCTGAGCTTCCTGAACCTCCAGAGCCTCCAGAGCCTTGGGTTCCAGAGCCTCCAGAGCCAAAGTGCTGTCTTATGTAATCATTGACTAGTCGATCAACTTCAGTCTGATCAAGTTCACCATTGGGCTTCTCTGCTTTCGAGATGTCAATGTCAACTTCCTGGCCATTGATGGTCACCTTGTAAACACGTTTGGTCACTGGTTCTTCGATATCTCTGCTGGTCTGGGGACGGTTGTGTGCGAGCCTCCATTTCTTGATGAAATTATTCAGATTATCCCTGTTGACTTTACCCTTTGGACTGATGATGCTAGGATCATCAATTACGACCTCTTCTCCATCAATAATAACTTTCAGTGTTCGCTGAGCAGCGCCATTGTCCACAGTGGGGGCCTTGTTGTTGGGATAGCGTCTGATCAGTTTGACAAAGCGGATTAGATCTGGAATATCGGTAGGCTTGACTCGGTCTGTTCGTCCATGACGCTTCAAAATTCGTTTGAATAACTTGATGACTCGGCGAATGTCACGCTTGGTCACAGGTTTGCCATCGGGGAACTTAATTTTCTTTACTCTCCTAGCCAGACGTCTCAAGTTAACAATGATGTAAAACAATTGCTTGTCAGTGACTGGTTTGCCTGATTGGTCAGTGAGTTTGCCATTGGTTACTGTGAAGCTGACTGGGATATCGACATCATTACCTAGATCATCAGGCCTGACTACAAGGTATTTCTTGAAAATCCTTGGAACAACTTGAAGAACTTTCTGCAGTCGTGTGACAAACACCTGAGGGAATTGCTGCCTATCTTTGCTGGCTGGTTTGCCAATATTAGTAAGATAATCAATGATCAGATCATATTCTTTGTCATCAACATCTTTACCATCAACAGTAACTTTAGGTACACTTGTGCGGAACTTTCTTATAACTCTGATAATCCTGTCTATGGTCCTTGGTGACAGTGGCTTATTCTTTTTATTGTACAAGGTGTCATCTTTGATCGTGACATATCTCAATGGTTTAACATATGAAGGTACCTCATCAACTACTTGGACAGGTACTTTCTTTCCATTGATAACCCTGTATTCGGTAATTGAGACACTTGTGTCTGGTTTCTTTGGATACTTTCGTTTGACATGAGTTTTAACCTTATTTGGCAACTTTTTCAGAATTGTTATAATTTTTGTAAAGTCTTTAGGGTCTACCTTTTGTTTCTTGGGCTCCTTTAGCTTGTTCAATAATCTTATGACCCAAGTAACAGTATCATCGTCAGCATCGTTTCTGTTGTCATCATCTAGTTTGCCACCATCCTTAATAAATCGAGTAATGAAGTGAACAATCTGGTCAATTGTTTTCTTTGGAAGGGGTTTTCGATTCTTGTCCACTAGTGTATTGCCTAATACATTGACATCATACACATCACTGGGAATCTGAACTGGTGTGGGATCCTGGCCATCAATTATCTCATAAATAGTGTCATCTTCTGGCTCTTCATCTTCTGGTTCATCAACTTCCTCATCTGTGTCTGGTTCTATGTCTTCAGGATCTGTCTGCACTGATCCTGGCTTTTCAGGTTCACCACTGTCTCCATCTGGGTTGGTTCGGTCTGGTGATCCTGATCCAGGCTGATCTGGGTCTCCTCCACTAGGTTGCTTAGGTCCAGTGCCTGATCCAGGTTGGTCTGGCGATCCTGTTCCAGGTTGGTCTGGTGATCCGGATCCTGGTTGTTTTGGTCCTGTTCCAGATCCGGGTTGTTTAGGTCCTGTTTCTGATCCTGGCTGATCTGGTGATCCTGTTCCGGGTTGGTCTGGTGATCCTGATCCTGGTTGTTTTGGTCCTGTTCCTGATCCGGGTTGTTTAGGTCCTGTTCCTGATCCGGGTTGTTTAGGTCCTGTTTCTGATCCAGGCTGGTCTGGTGATCCTGTTCCTGGTTGGTCTGGTGATCCTGATCCTGGTTGTTTTGGTCCTGTCCCTGAGCCAGGTTGATCTGGTGATCCTGTTCCAGGTTGGTTAGGTCCAGTTCCTGATCCTGGTTGGTCTGGTGATCCTGTTCCGGGTTGGTTAGGTCCAGTTCCTGATCCTGGTTGGTCTGGTGATCCTGTTCCTGGTTGGTTTGGACCTGTTCCTGATCCAGGTTGCGGTTCAGGAATTGGATCTGGTGCTGGATCTGTTCCTCCTTCTGGTCCATTTGTTTCATCTGGTCCTGCTCCTCCTGGTGTCTCTGGTCCTGTTCCGCCTGGTGTCTCTGGTCCTGTTCCGCCAGGTGTATCTGGTCCTGCTCCACCTGGTGTCTCTGGTCCTGTTCCACCTGGTGTCTCTGGTCCTGTTCCACCTGGTGTCTCTGGTCCTGTTCCACCTGGTGTCTTTGGTCCTGTTCCACCTGGTGTCTCTGGTCCTGTTCCACCGGGAGTCTCTGGTCCTCCACCACCTGGTGTCTCTGGTCCTTCATCTGGTGTATCTGGTCCTCCATCTGGTGTGTTTGTTCCAGATCCAGGTTGGCCTGGTTTTTCAGTTGGTTCAGGATTTGAGATGGGCTCTGGAATGTCAACTTCTGGGTCAGTTCCATCGGGTGACTTAACGGTGATTTGAATAGTATCATTGTCATCGGGTTCTTCAGGCTCATCAATTTCTTCATCATCACCATCATCATCTGGTGTCTCTGGTGTATCATCTGTGTCCGTATCTGGGCTATCATCCAAATCTGTGTCATCTGTGTCATCAGGTTTGCTTGGTTGTCCAGTTGTTGGTGATGTAACTTTAGTAATTGCTTTGTTGAGGAAGTCAATGTCATCAGGCGAAATCTCAACATTTTGGCTTGGATTAGTGTCATCTTTAATAACAATTTTGTAACGCTTGGTTCGAATTTCGTTGATTTTCTTAACAAGTGTATCAATTTCTGGTTTGCTGAGAGTTAATCTGATTGTTTTACTCCTCTTGTTTTTCGGTTTCGAAAACTCAGTGATAATGTATGTGATTTCCTCAAGTTCCTTTGGAGTTAGTTTTGTTGATGTTGGTTTACCAGTCTCATCAGTAACCTCAGTGTTATCATCAGTCGCTTGTGTCAGTTTGTCCAGGACATGACCAACTTTGTGAGTGACAGACGTTGTTAATTTTCGGACAATAGTTGTCAACAGTTTTTTGGTAATAGGCTTCACAGGCTTTTTGCCAGGGGCCAGTACCAGTTTTCCTTTCAGTATTTGCTTAATGAGGTAAGTAACATATCTGATTATTGATCTGACCTTTCTGTTGAATGTTGGTTTACCATTTGGTGCAATTAAGACTCCATTACTTAAGGTCCTTAGATGAGTCACTATTTTCTGTAATCTTGTTTTAGTCAAAGTCTTGCGCAGATTTTTGCCTGTGCGATCCACAAATGTAATATCATCATTAGCTATATCATCAAACAGCTGAGTAATGAACTGTATCTCATTGGGGTCAAGAGTAACGCTTGAAGTAATAGGTTGGCCAGCAGGGTGTCTGATAATTCGACTAACAGTGGTAAAGATTTTGGTTATATGGGGCAGTAGCACTCTGATATTTATAGGGGCTCCTCTAATCACTCTAAAAGTAGTCTTGCCGGTCTGGATTCGCCTGAGCAGGGTTCTAATGACATTGCGTTCAACAGCTGGCAATCTCATGAGCAATCTCTTGACACGGTCGTGAGACTGGGGAGTATCATTGGTCAGAATATCAATAATTGTGAGCAAGGTGTGCACACGCTTGTGCGTAATCAACCTTCGGAAACGAGGGTCACTGTCTGTGAGCACCACATCACCATTCAGAATCCTGTTCCAGATCGTGGTGATGTGTGTGGTGATGAACTTGACCTTGCTGCCAAACCTTAACCTCTTCAAGTGATTTCTGGACCACAGTACCTTATTGGCTAGATCATAGATCTCGCGATCGCTAAGCGGAGTGGCCAGAGGGGGTCTAACTGTGAAGACACGGTTACCAATCTGTCTAAGCAGGTTGACAATCATAACTAGTTCCTGATCGCTGAGGGTACGGAGACGCAATTGTCCATCTGGCTCGATAAGTCCGCCTCGGTTATTCAGGATGGTTCTCAGCACGCTGGTTATGTGCGAGACCCTGTTCTGATTAAGATAGGCCGGGAACGCGAATGCACGATCTCGGTTATCGAAAATTTTGCTGGCACCACTCTGCCAATTTTGCAGCAGTGTGACCAGGTAGTTGATCTGTCTGGTGGTAATAACTCTTCGGTTTCTGAATGGGATGGGTCTGGGGTGTCTACCACCTCTCAGATGGGTTGACAGGAACCACCTCAATCTAGCTATTGCTGGGCCAGTGAACACAATTCTCTTGCCGCCAGTTTTGAATGCCCAAATACGGCCCCTGGCAATTTCATCCAGAAACAAGGAAAACTTGTAGATTTCACTGCGGGACAGTTTTGAGTACAATTTTGTCAGCATATTGCCAACAGCATGATCACCGGCAGTCATTACTTCAACGATGTCAGTGGAGAACTTGACTTGCGTTGGAGTAAAGAATGGTCTGAGTGCCGTGCCACTCGGGTTCTTGAATGTGATGGAACCCGAGCGTAGCAAGCTTGAGAAGGTCGGCAGAGATACCTCTTCCGCATCGTCCTTTTTTTTGTCTGAGCAACTACCAAATATACCAAGGCCTAAGATGCAGCGCTTTTCAATTGCCAGTTCCTTATCACCGTTGGCAACCATGGCATCCGAATCTTCTGCATTGACCATGTAGCCCAATGCGAGAAAGACCTGGAAGAAATTAAAGATGAAATAGCAACAATAAGTGTCAGATGTTCGCCCATATTGTGATTGCTACTCTGTTGCTACTACTCGCTACTATGTAGTGCTTTTGAAAGTAAGCGCATCGTAAATTCTTCATCAGCGTTTGCAAATAATTTTGTTGTTAATTTTAATTTGTATTTTTTTCTATTAACCAAATCAGCCCATTTATAAATTTCAAATTTGAAAATGTAAATGTAGTTTCGGAACGATGAGTTAAAAAACAATAATCTGTATTTTTGAGCGTTTCCATATTCTTAAAATGTGTTATACAATTTAATTTAATTTTAATCATAATCTTCAGTGCTACAATTTCAATTTAAGTTTTTTAATTCAAATTTAAATTGAAACTTTGTGTTGAGATGTCGTGTTTATCAGGATATAACAAATATAACATTTAAGATGTAAGGAATTAAAAAATGTCTGATTTAAAGAGTTTCTTTAGTAAAATGTAATCAGTGTCTGATTATTATTCTTTTGCACAACTAATCTTGTGACAAATATTTGTTATTTTCTTCATTATTATGTGCCTTCGTGGCTCTTATTAAGGGTTCCTGAAGAAATCTTTTAAGCATTCTCTTACGAGATAAATTGTATTTTGGATGGCTCTTTTATGAGATATTTTTAGGACTCTCATATGAGATTTTTTTAGGACTCTCATATGAGATATATTTTAGGACTCTCATATGAGATAATTTTTAGGACTCTCATATGAGATATTTTTGAGGACTCTTGATAAAATGTTTTTAATATTCTCTTGTGAAATATTTTGGAGAGCTCTCTTATGAGATATTTTGAACAACAACCTAAGAGATATTTTGAAGACCTCGTTCTCTTTTTCATGAAGATGAATTGAACTCACCGTGATGGCTACCGCCAGTGACTTTGTCTGGCATCTACCAAACATCGCCATCGCCTCTTGATAAGCTTTGGAAACTTGACTGGATGGAATTACTTCCCAGGTGGTGGCTGGGATGGGTGGATCGAAACGCTGTGGTTTCGAATGTGCTTTTGTCTATGTCCGGTCGGGCTTATATACCCGCTCGAAGACACATGAACGCAGATGGTTAACGCTAGCTTTAATGGTGGGGGCTTTGTTGACTGTCCTGGGACAGCCTGCGCATTCCTTCGGGCCAATTGAAACGATCCCCATAATTGTGTTGACCTTTCCTGGTCCATGATCGCCGTAGCTTTAATGATCGTGAACAGACATTAAGGTCTGTTGACCAATGTTTAGGCGCAACTGTCATTCGAATAGGCTAGTTGGTCCTGCTTGTGGAGACAGTCGTTGATGGGAGCTGATATTGACAAACTAGTTGGATACTAGTTTGTTCAAACGGCTGATTTACCTAGATGGCCATGAACCAAAAAGCATTGTCTATCGGTTTGCTGTCAGTGTTCAACGGCTCTTTCACGTTCAATGAATACTGGACGATACAGAGTGCAAACTTTCAAATGTTCAATTGTGTTCGCCGTTAATTTATTTAATAGATTTTTCTACAATTTTATGGTGATATAAGAATTCGATGGTGGTGTCAAAAATTCACGGCGAGACAGATTAAATAAAGAATACTGATTAATCTGTCAGGTACAGATGACTCATCTGTACCTGACAAGATTAAAAATATCTTAACCATCAGACATTACATGTATTTCACTATTTATTATTTTATTTATTCAGTATTTTTCATTTATTTTTAAATAAAATAATTCATTGAATAAGATCTTTGCGCTCTTGTTCATAAAATTGCTTAAATACTGGCAGCGTTTTCAAAATAAATTGAATAATTTGTTTATCTCTTAAGTATTAATTTAATCCAAGTTGCTACTTCCAAGACTTAATGCCCGCAATAAACGGCATTTTCATTTGTCTATTTTGTTTGAGAAGTCATGGAAAACCACTGTGTTTTATTCGCAGGACATTTTCTTCAAATCTTGAACTTAATATTAATATTAAGTTATGCGGCCTCCGTGCTTCAGTGGCTATGGTCATAGACTACTAAGCGGG
>JAUJYS010005676.1:0-10878 GCA_033995665.1 Melogona broelemanni
CTAAATTTTTCAGTCAAATTTTCTTTTTTCTCTAACAATGAGTCGTGTTAGTCGCTACAGTGATTCAATATTAAACAAAAGTTTGTCTAATCGTAAGTCCTACAATTTGACGCAAATAATGACTGTTTATTCGTTATTTCGTGAGTCAAATAATGACTGTTTATTCGTTATTTCGTGAGTCATATGTCATGCATGTCTTTAATTATGTTTGATATTTTTTATGTCAAGGGGCATGCCTGTGATCAATTATATATTTCCGTATTTTATTGATTCAATATTAATTGTCTGATATAAATAAAACGTTTGGGAACACAGGCACACACAACAAAGCCGAAGTTCACATAAAATCAAATCGAGGAGTCGAAGCGCCGTACATAAACGTTATTGCAATTTTTTGAAAATAAATTAAATGTTTTTTTTGTTTTTTGTTTTCTTTTTTTTTTTTTCTCAAAATTACATAAATTTGTAGTTACAAACGTGATAATCGTATTAAAAAAAATATATTTTCAAGAAATGGAAGAGCTGAGGTCACATGGCGGCAGAGAAACAAACGGTGAAATTTTTACTAGTTCGCGGCTTGCTCCACAGTTGACAGTTCACAGATATATTTGTCACTCTTTACTTTAAGCTAACATTCCAATGAAAAAATTGAAGTAACTGAAGTTTGTATTTACGCGCCACGATTCGGCTTTGCCTAGTTCACAAAACCGTCGTGCGTGGCAGCATCAGACTGCAGAACCTCCCCTCCCCCCTACATTGAAGCCACGACTATGAAAGGGTAGACGACACATTCCCATTCTCATTGAAAGGGCAACCAAAATTGACCTTGACAAGGCAATCGATTTTATTACTTCCCAAGTGTCGTCGGTATCGCTTTACTCTAGTGATCTCATTGGCCACAGCTGAGTTTTTGTCATTTACCGGGGTCAAGATTCAATTTCAAGAGTGTTTCTTGGGAGATTTTGTGTAGAGCATCCATATTTTTCGTTCATATTTTTTTCGAAAACATCACCGTGATGGCTCTTTCAAACATTGGGAAAGTTTTTGCGTCGATCAGAGTAAGTTAACCTTTGTCGCATCGAAATTGTCATTCCGATTTGTTACGCACGTTACACAGAGGTCATGTTAAGTACGTGGTAGGCTTAGAACCTACGACATTTTTGGCTAAACACGATTCTTGTATTTCTAGGCAAACCATGGAACCAAAGGAATGCGCTGCTTGAGCACAAGTACGTCTACTCTTGAAAATTTGAGTATTTTATCATTTTAGATTGTATCACGTGATTTGAAGTGTGGCAGCCCAAGGATGGTATCCATACCATCCTTGGTGGCAGCCGTCTTTTGAGCATGTTTGAGTATCGTGCGCCGTTTCTCTGTGATATTGCATTTGTCTAGTTACAATATATATTCGCAAGCAGCCCCTTTAGGGGGGTCTGGTGTTAGCTTATTTGTGAATACGTTTGTAGCGTTGAGATTCTCGATTTTGTTCCCCGGTCTTAATTTGTGGTTGGTCAACTATTTTTTTTTAAAAAGATAATCAAAAACTGGCTCAACATTAATGTAATTTGTATCATCTGCATATGCCCTTATTTCTCCATTTAAATTCAATTTAAAGAGAGTCGATATATACCAAAAATAATAAAGGTCCAAGAACCGACCCCTGAGGGACCCCGCAGGTTGACAGAAACTCTATACATCTCACTTTTTTCAATTTCACCCTAAAAAAGTAACTCCCAAAAAGCTCTAAGACTGAAGGAGTAACGCCCATCGCCTCTAACTTTAACATGAGTAATTTGTGATGATAAGAGTCAAATGCTTTTAATATGTCGACAAATATTGCTATTGCTATTTGTTAGGCGGGCCACTTTTGGTCCCTCAAGTGCAGTCACAGGCCCCCGACTTCAAGGGAACGGCCGTTGTAAACAAGCAGTTCAAGGAGATCAAACTGTCGGACTACCAGGGAAAATATCTGGTTCTATTTTTCTATCCGCTGGATTTGTAAGTTGTTTCAGATTTTACAGAATTCGTGTCAAGCAACCCCCAAAGGAAAAAAAATAAAATTTCTTGAAACAATCAATTTTGGAAATTTGAGAAAATGTTGCGTATAAACTGGTTACATTGGACACAATATCCCCTCGCTTTCACATCCAAATTCCTTAATAGAAAGGGGGTTGCATTTATTGTGTTAAATAAATTGGTTTCATTCGGCTCAAAAGATCTCTAACGATCTTCCAAATTATTTGCGTTTACATGCCTGATAAATAATTTCTAAAATTTATGATATTACGGTCAAATGAAAAATATTGCTTCAATTACACCGTTAACACATTTTCGACGTTACTTCTTCCAAATGCCCCCGACAGCACATTCGTTTGTCCCACCGAAATTGTGGCTTTCAGTGACCGAGCCAAAGATTTCCGAGCACTCAACACTGAGGTGGTGGGCGTGTCAACTGACTCGCACTTCAGCCATCTGGCTTGGATCAACACTCCGCGCAAGGTATGCCAACCAAATACTGGTTTAAAAAAAGACCAGATCGGGAATAAACGGTTTCTCTCGTGTATTTTTTGTTGATTAAAAAAAAATTGTGCGAACACTACATCATGTCTTGCAATTCTTAGGCAATGCTGAAAATATTAATTTTTTTTTGGTTTATTTCGTCCGATCTGGCCGAGTAGTGAGCATGCTCGCTCGCCTTCACATTCACACATCGGCTTATTTATTATTTTCGCAGCATGGCGGTTTGGGCGATATGGATATTCCTCTGTTGGCCGACTTCAACAAAAACATTGCCCGTGACTACGGTGTTCTTCTGGAGGGACCCGGAATAGCTCTTCGGTAATTAGTATTCATTATTTTCTTGGCTTGTGACGTTAGCTAGTTATTTCGAAGTCGTAGTTAACACTTCATTTACAAATTTCTAAAATTCTGTAGATGATATTTTAAAGGAACATGCTAGATAGCCAGTGTGATGACCATACATGTTCAATAGAAAAACAAATGAAATGCTATTTGCGAATGTACCTGACTGACCTGTGCCTGACAGACATGTACCTGACTGACCAGTACCTAACTGACCAGTACCTAACTGACCTGTACCTAACTGACCTGTACCTAACTGACCTGTACCTAACTGACCTGTACCTAACTGACCTGTAACTGACGAGATAAAAAAAATTATTTACTATCTAGGAAGCACGCAGAGTTGACACTTTTGTTTATTAAACTGCATTTAACTCTGCGTGCTTCGGACTTTTATTGTTGTATCCGTAAAGATTAAAAAAAAAAATACGAGAAAGATACACACAGAATGATTTGGAATTTGACCGAATTAAAGGAAATTTTAAATTTTAAAAGTCAATTTTTGCGGGCAAATTATGTGGCTTTTATAAAAAAGCCACATAATTTATCTCTTAATCTGCCATGGCTCATCAGAGAAAACGTGGCTTGAAATTGAAACTGATGCTGTAACAATGTTGTATGTTCGAATAATGAATGTATTCAATACTTAGTATAATGAATGTTTTTTGTGTTCTTCGTTAATCACAATATTTTTAACCCTTTTAACGATACATTAATTTTCCCTAAGTGACTCCCCTCCGATACATTAATTTTAAAAAAATGCGTTTTTTACCTTTTTGTGGCGGATTACTTGCTGGACCGAGTGTGGTATGTTTCGAAGCAAGGGATCGCGCACATTGCTTGTTGACACTTCGAACACCACACTCTGGTCTCCCTCCGGATCGGTTTGCCATCTTTTTTTTCCAAACAGCAAATCACACACTTTTTGGTAGGCGTTTGTTTGCAGGGTGTTGGTGGAATAAATTCCGGGAAATGCCTTCCAACCAGCCGATCAGGTGTTGGGTCCGACGATCTCCTTCCTTTTCGTATGGAGTGGTCCTCCTCCTTGAAATGTTTCTCAAGAATTTGTTCTACCAGCTTCAGGCGAAAGTCAACCAGGTGCTTGAATTGCCCACTATTTTTTTTATGCAAAACGAAAGCATTGTACACGCACTGGTCGATCAGATGACGGAATATTTTTTTGTAGTATATTTTGGTTCTTTTGCGGATACTTTCATAGTAAGTCATGTTCTGATCGGCCCGGTCTACGCCACCCATTGAAAGATTATAGTCGATTACAACCTGGGGCTTGGACACCTGCTTCTTTTGGCGATTTTCAATGGTTCCAAACTTGGTGTTATGGATTGTACTTATTAGGTAAACATCTTTCTTGTCCCTCCATTTCATTACACTGACCTTTCTTCTTTGATAGCCAATGATTTCGCCACGCTCCAGTTTTTTTTATTTCACTTTATCAGGCATGTTCTTCCTGTTAGCCCGTACAGTACCAAAACTGTCAGTCTTGAGATCACACAGTTTGGTACATAAATCCGGGGACATGTAAAAATTATCAGCTGTGAGACAGTAGCCTTGGTTGAGAAGTGGATCCATTAGTTACAACACTATTTGGCTGGTCAGAGGCTGGTCATTATACTTGTCCGAAAGTGCCATCCCCTTTCCTGTATACATGATGTACGACCAAATATATCCTGTGTTGGCCTCGCACAACATAAAACTTGATGCCAAACCTGGCACGTTTCAGGGGAAGGTATTGTTTCCATGCCAAGTTTCCCTTATGTAACATCAGGCTCTCGTCAATACTGACTTCTTCCTCTGGTGTATATATTTCTGAAAATTTGTCTCTGATTGTCTTGAAAACTGGCCAAATTTTTCGTAGCTTCCAACATGGATGGCCAGCCTCAACAGTTGTTTCATTGTCAGAAAAGTGCAGGAACTTGTTGATCATTTGAAATCTGTTCTCAGACATGTACTTGGGGAAGAATGGTGTTGAAATTGTTGGTCTTGTTGACCAATACCACTCTAGCTTGGGCTTGTGGATGATTCCCTGGAGCAAGACAAGCCCAAGGTGCACCCAAAATTCGGGTACAGTAGTTGGTTTCCAACGGCGCATTCGTGATGTAGGTCGCAGTTCAGCACTTCGCAAAAATTGTTCAGCATATTTGTTGGTTTCAGTAATGATTTGACTTACCAGTGTGTCATCAAAAAACAGTTCGAACAGTTCACAAACATCACAGAAATCTTTCACTGGCACTTTTAGCCCGGGCTGGCCAGTGAAGGGAAAACGAGGTGGGACTGCAGTACTTGGGCCGATTTTACACCAGTCAAAAGCAGCACTCATATTGATCACTGGTTCGTCACTTTCACTTCCATCACTATCACTACTGGAAATATCCGATCCACTGTCGAATAATGATGATTCTGAATCCACAATTTCACATTCATCGTCACTTTAACTGGCACAATTATCCGATTTTCTTGCACGTTTTGCGCGGCCACGCATGGAGGACGCCATTTTTGCGCCAGTTTACGTTTCTGTTACGTTTTTTTTGCATTGCTCACGCGCAAAATCGGAAAATGTTGCCAAAAATTCCCACTAGAGGGAAGCACAATACAGCATTGGAAAGAGCGGGGATTCAATTTTTCAATGGTGCAAAAATCGCCCAGATTGGTTGATGACGTCAGATGACGCAATTTTTCGATTTTGACGTACGAACTGTGTTCGTACATATCTGCTTTTGTCCAATTTTTTTTCCGAACACAGTTCGTACTTATCGTTAAAAGGGTTAATCAATTTTGTTTTGTCTCCAGCGGTCTTTTTTTGGTCAATACTAAAGGTGTACTGCGTCACTCAAGCGTCAATGATCTTCCTGTTGGACGATCCGTGGACGAAACACTTCGACTGGTGCAGGCTTTCCAATTTGTGGAGAAACACGGGGAAGGTAAATGGAAAAGCGCGTGGCACCACTAGATAGGACCTGGAAAATAGTTTAAAGAAAATTCTACCAACAATGTGTTATTTTTATTTGACAGTTTGTCCTGCGGGCTGGAAACCGGAATCACCAACCATCAAACCTGATCCGGTCAAGTTGAGGGAATATTTTGAGAAGGTCAACTGAAAAGTCACAGAATAAATTTGACTCGAAAGTTGATAGCTGAACGTTTAGATCTGCACAAATACAATATATATATATAAAAAAAATACCGGTAACTGATTAGCGCGTAGGAAGCTAATCATTGTGTTTGGTCTCTACGTCTGAAATTGACCCACAAAATTGAATCTGTTGTTTGTTTGTAACAATGGTAACTTAACAGTATTTTGCACCTAATTATAAATAAAGTTTACTGTGTATGACTAAATAAAGATTACATTAAATAAAGATTACAAGTCTTACATCAAAATATTGCATTTGTCTTGTTTTGAATCATTTTCTTAATTAATTTTTAATATTGCATTTTGGAAATTTCATGTAAAAGTCAAAATCTTTCGAGAAGAGCTGGGTGGAAGAATTTCGAAACCCCACGACACTTGTGTATTAATCTAGTTAGATGTTGGACGCGTTAAACATTTTTCTTTCTTGATCCTACATCGTTGCAATTCGGGCGACCCAATGGCACAACGCATTCTATATCAATTATAATACGGTATCAATGTGTTAATGTGTTGACGGGTCTGGAAATCGTGTCGCTTTCAGTCAACCAGTTTCCGTTTTTTTTCGAAAAAACCAGTCTCATTTCTGCGACTGTAAATGCATTTGGTTTATCGGCTTATCGCTGGCAGGTGCACGCGGAATTTCAGTGATTTATTACTCGGTTTTTCAGATTCAGCGCTTGCGCGTTATCTGGCGACCGAGTTGCAGTGTCTGCACACCAGGGGCGCGCCAGTCGAATCCGCCGCCACTACACGTAAACATTTGCGGCCGTCGCGAATCACTCGCGAAACTCACGTCTTGTTCGGTGGTTACATGTTGACAACGTTTCCGTGTCGAGTCGTGAAGTACGGTAACAATTTCGTAGCACTACGCCCCTTCTATTCCGGCCCCACCATCATGGACGGCTATCTGGAGAACGTGAAGAACGCCGACGAGAAACACACCAGACCCGACGGAACCCAGGACACCGAATACGGCACAGCAGGATTCAGAGACCGGTTGGTCATGTTTTTATCCACCATTATATTTTGTGCTAAAGTCCTCACAGCCACACCTAGTTCTGAATCCGGGAGATGCCTATTTTTGCGTAGGCGTAGCTGGGAGCTAGGTCAAAATTCTGTGACCTGGGTTGGGCAACGTCATTGATGAAGGGATTTTGCGTATTTGTTTCCTGGCGCTACGCATGTTACGGATCACGTCATCAAATTTGCGGCGTAAATTGCCAGGGTCTCGGTGCACAGCCAACGGTTCGAGGGTCCACGGATTTGTTCTTGTTTCCCGACGCTACCAACTTTGACAGATGGTATTCCCTTGTGGAGTACCTGGAAACCGTTGCCAAATTTACTCCGTGGACTTTCTGAGCTTACCAGTTGGTGCGTATTGTGCTTGTCATTGACAAAAACATTTGTGTACAGTCACGTTGTAATTCAATTCATATTGCAGCGTAGGTGTACATTCCAAATGCTGTGATACACATGCGCGTTCTGTCAACTGAACTAACGTGGGACCGAAACATAAATCTCGTTTATTCGATCCTGGAGTACTGGTGAAAATGTACCCCTAACCATAAGGCTAGAGCCCTTAGAGGGGTACAGAATATCCTGTAGTGATATCCACTACATTGAATGTGAACAAAAAATAAATTCGCCAGTTTATTTTGTAAAAAAAAATGATTTGTCTTATTAATATTGGGAGTAGATTAAGGTCTAATTTTTAATGTTGACTTTCGAAACGATCGGCGCTCTTCAATGACTACATATGCAAGGAAAATGTCATTTTTTCCAGGAGGTTTGAGAAACTCATGAAGAAAAATAACTGCTGGCATCTTCGTTGTACTAAACCCAGAATGTGCTGCCCTGCTTATGCAAGATCACATAGCCCGTTGGCATGACCTGCCAGGGTGTGATCAGGCATTCGGGGCCGGATTACCATTCCAGTTTTTTTTATAACGTAGGTGATAGAGGTAATTATAACGTAGGACACGTAATCTTGAAAGAATAGAAATATTCAGTGATTAAAATTGTGTTGGCTTTACACTTTGCCCTCGACAGAGGGCCAGAGCTTTGATCCAACCCTGTGTATCATGTACTCATGTCATGTACCATCATGTACTGCTGTCACAGTGCTGTGTACATAGTAATTTATCTTGCTGATGTAACACAAGGCTTTTCCATGCTTAGAACTAAATGCGGTCGCCTTGAATACATATTGGGTCAACCACTTGTCGGCGACAAGAAAGAAATTTTATTAGTCTGCTTTTTGATATAAAAGGTATGTCTTCTCTCGGTGTACGATAGAACAATTTCTAAAATCTATATGCAGCCATGAATCAAATGAATTTAATGGTGTCGCATAACATTCGTGTACAATATCGTGGAGTCATTGCAGCTCACTTGTTTAGAACAAGTTTGAGCAATGAATGTGGTGTTCGAAACCAGGCCACTACGAAATTTATTTTTTACAATTACAGACGAAAAATGAATACCAATTTATTGTCTAGCGAACGTGAACCCGTTGTCACTTAACCAACTTCATATCAAATTATCTACAGTTGTTTATGAAAGTTTGTACATGTACAAAATTGTTAACATTATGCTTGCATAGTCGACGCACTAAAATGTATCACCTCAATTTGCTAATACCAATTACTCAAGTATTTCGTTCAGTTTGCTTTAAAAATGTACCTACTGACAAACAACTTCATGTGCAGCACGTGCCATTGCTAATCTTATCTGAGTATCTGATCGTCATCGAATAAATACGAGTGTAATTGAAGACTGGTTTTCCTGCCTAGCGTTACAATGTAATACAAAAATAATACATAGAGTTTTCAATGGCAATTGGGAATAATTTTTCAGTCAACTGGCTTCTTACTTGATGTTGTAAGGGGATTCGAAATTGCGAATTTTGTTAGATCAGCTGTTCGACAACAACTTAGTTGCGGGCTGTACCCCCCCCATGTGTACCTCCTCCAGTCGAGATTCTAAGATTCCGGGTGTTTGATATTTCGAACGACTGGCTGTCCGTTGCAAATGGACTGCCGACGAGGTATTAAGTGACTCTTGACTGGAATGTTGGGCAAATATTTGGGCCACTCTAGGTGGCCTCTAGTTTGTTCGATACTTCTGGATAACTCAGTTAAGTTTCTGAAAGAAATTGTCCTTGATCAGGATTAAGGGAAATTTATTTAATCATGAGGATTTTTTTTATTTTCGAGCGGTAAATGTAAGTTCCTTTTGAAATGCTGTGATAAATGGAAATTATTATTTTCTTGTTACAAAATATAGGAATCATGACAATCTCACAATTTCTTTATGAAAAATCTGATGAAAATTACACATGTGTATTTATTACATCAAATTGTAATATTTTGAACTCCCAATGTCAGATATCCTGTGCGTTTTACAGACTTTATGGCAACGTGATGACCCTATAGCATTATGGACTTATACGAAGTGGCAGCAGAAAATGGAGACGACCATTTATTTATTAAGTTGATATACGGTGTCAGAAAGAGCTCAGGATTAAACTTGCTAGAGCCGCGGGAGGCAGTACTCGATCGGCAACATTGTCGAGTTTTATCTTCAGGGTCACCAAGGGTCTAAAACAACCTGACGGTTGTTTTAGACACTGTTGCTTTACAATACAATGTACTGTTGAGACTTTTATGACATTTCTAGAGCAGGTGCAATTTGATTTATTTCTCCAGTTTTCTTTTACAACATTGGTTTCCATCATCGGTTCGACAGCTAAGCTATTTTCTTGACGTGGCCTCGAGCCCTCGACAGGAATGAAACATGTCCAATGCCGATTTGCTGCACCTCACATCAGCACCACCACCCCCTTTTAATGTGCGCTTCCAAGTGGAAATTATTAGCTTCCAGTGTACAGGGTTGACTATGGTGGACGTCTGGGTGCACTCAACCAGTGATAATACCTTGTTCCTATTATGTTTCTGACTAATGCAGTTTAAGAGCTTTCTTGTCTGGAATTTTTGCCGGCAGTCGTCGAATGGCGGGTCTGCGCAGTGTCTGCAGTCGGCCGTGAAAAAGAATCTCGAACTCGTCACACTGGTTGACGCTTTATAGTTTCGAATTTCGGCCATTTTTTTTCTTCTCTTTTTCTCTCTTCTTGTTTTCGACCGTTCCAGCGGAACGTTTAACCTCAAAATGTTGTTTCGATTTTTTTTTGTTTTTTTTGTTTTTCGTGGTGATGTGATGCGTTCATCAGCGTTTAGTTAATTTTTCTTTCCACCGCTAATGAACAAGTACAGAATTTGGAAAGAACTATTGGTGTCACGTCATAATGGCGCAAACCATAATAGCGCACGATACAATAACACAGCGACGAAATGGCGCAACGACGAAATGGCGCAGCGACGAAATGGCCCAACGACTAAATAGCGCACGACATAATGGCGCAGCGACGAACTGTTGTAATTGTATTCACGGATTTTCTATAAACTTTGTGCATTGGCGGCCTTTATCTGAAAATGTTAAAGTATTATTTTTTAAATTTATAATTGATCAAAACTTTTTCGAAATAAATCGAAATTGTTTCTAAATTAATCAAAATGAATTCTACAGACTGCATATTAATCAAATTTATAGAAAATTAATCAACATTTATTCGAAATTAATAAAAAAAATGATTCGAAATGAATCAAAAATGATACGACATTTATTAAAATTTATTCGAAGTTAGTTAACATTCATTTTATTTGGTCCAAGCGGTTCCACAAATATACACATGCTTTCGTTTATTCGTTAGCCTGTGGTACTGGCTTCACACCTGAGCTTCCATTAGGGAGTCCAGAGCTTAGGGGTGGATCCTGCAGTCTGGCTATTCCAGCTGCATCCCCCTTCCC
>JAUJYS010005677.1:0-10877 GCA_033995665.1 Melogona broelemanni
TCTAGTCGCCAGGAGCCAGCGAATTAGCTGCGTATGCATTCGCAGCCCACGTGCAGTTGCAATTTTGCATTTTTTTGTAATTCACGTGCGGCTGTAATTTGCGCGCTTCAGCTGCATTCGCCGCGATTATACGCCTAGTGAAATACTGGCTTTAGAGAGGATTCCCAATTCGAGAATGCAAGCATGGGGAAAGTCGTTCTTGTTTGAACGCACCCCACGCAGACACACTTGAGTATCCTGTCTGCTTGTTTTGATTTTCTCTGCATTTTCTCGTCAGGGATGTACTCTTGTTTCAAAAATAAATCGGGTGTCTATAGCAGAGTTTAGCGGGGTGTCGCTAAAGCGAGTTTACGGTCCTCACTCAGTGTGAGACTTAGCGACATTCCGGTTTGTGAGTTTGTGACGGTAAACCCTTACCGCGCTGAAGGAGTAACAGCTTCCGCATTGACCTTGGTCCTTGATCTCCGTGACGTAGCCCCTGTCTCGCCAATCAAGACTCGCTGGTGCCACTTGTCCGTCCGGCATCTTGAAGACGTGTTTGGACTTGTAGTTTTCGTGCCTCGGCTTCAGTCCATTCATTTTTCGGGCGAATTCTTCGCTCGTCTTTTGTTGGGATGCGTCAGGCATGGAATAGCAAGTAGAGATTTTTTTAAAACGTCGTCAAGTCATAGAAACACGAGGGTGCAGTAATCCTGTAGTGATTAGCACTACAGTGATTTTTTTTTAAATGCCTGATAAATTATGGCTTTTAATCGGCATCTTTTTTTTTTTTTTTTTTTAAATCACCGTAGCGCCTAGTGCACTACAAGATTACTGCACCCTCGAACCTCTATAGAGATTATGTGAGGGGCAGGGAAGGGGAGGGAAGAGGTATGCAGCTGGAATAGCCAGACTGCTGGATCCACCCCTAAGTTCTGGACTCCCTAATGGAATGCACATTGTTAACAATGATAATAGCGTAGGCCTCTTTTTTTCATCAACCGCGGGGACCGGAAACTTTGCGTGAGCATACATTTTTGCATTATACGAAAGATGAACTGATTGTACTTGGAGGTGGGTGGGCGAATGGAGGAGCGTTTACGCGATAAGAGCTTTAATAACTTAACGTTCCGGACCTCGCACGCATTCTAATACACGCGAAGAGAGGCGAACCATAGAAGTGGAAGAGTGGATGCCAGTAACTCAGCTGTAGCAAATGAGCATTTATGCAAAATCACGAATGAGCAAAAACCGTTCTTATGTTTATTTCTTGATAAAAATATTTAATTTCCGATTGATTTCCATTTTGTACATTTTCATTGTCAATCAAATATTTTACGCGAATTGGAACACTTCGTGACACACCCCACAACATTCGTATCACTGAACTTTCAAAGACATCGATGCATATTATAAGAGATGGCGTAAAATAAAAATCCTAAGACTTTCGAAAAATTCAGGAAACGAATTTAAAATGGCCGCCAATTAACGAATCAGCGCGTTTCTGATGCATTACGTAGTCATGTAGCCAAAGGAGAGCAGTTAAAAAAAAAAGTAACTTGATTGGCGATTGATACATAATTATTTGGATCAAATTTCTTTTCGAAAGAAACATAAAAAAATGGAAAACGGAGTGTATTTCATTCAATTAAATCATCCCGAAAGTCAGCCATTTTGTATCATAAGAGTTAGCCTGTGGGTGGAGATATCAGTCTTCCCTGCTGGTCTTGTGAATAGAGCGTATACGTCTAACGATTAGAGGATCGTAGGTTCGAGATCGAATCTGATTTCCCTTTGGAAAAATTTAAAACTAGGCGTAAATTTGAGGCAAATACGCTTGCTTAGACCCGCTAATAAAAAACATGACAAGAAAATGGGAGGATATAGGTAACTTTAATCTAATTCATGGATAGATTCTATAAATTGTAACAACTGGCTGTAAGATTTAATGGAATACTAGATAGTTCTTGCCAGCCCACTGTCATCAGGTAACAATATTTCAGTGGGGGCCTCCTCAGCAGAAAAAATAACGAGCTTACAGGAAATATGGTGAAAAAAAAGTGCCGAAAAAGACGTCTCGCGCAAATAAAACAGCGAGAAACACACTATTTAACATAGGTGGACACACAATCCAAAACTAGCGCAAATTTATGACTTTCCTTTCTCATAGGTTTTGCCGGCGGGCGTTCGTTCCAGTTAGGTGGTTAATGGTTACAATGGCCTTTTCATTTATTCGTGGGACGAGCTGCTGTTGCCGCTCACCGACTCGCGAGAGAGAGAGAGAGGAGGACGCCCGAATCTCTCTTTTTTTGTCTTCTTTCGCATGAAGAGGTCTGGCCAGCAACATAATTAAAAACAATTAAAAAAGCGGTACCCACAAAAAATTAACTGGTCGCCTTGCCTTAACAGACATGGTCTATCCAGTGTTGATGTTGTGTCGTAATGGAGATAGGCGACTGTATCTCACTTTAGAGAATGTATTGACCCACACACACATACACTCTTCGCAGTGACAATATGATAATTAGTTGAACCAGTTAAGTGGCGGTGCGAAGGCGCTCGTGCGTGCCGGATCGGAGACAACGACACCGTACGCGATGTTGTCTCGCATTTCACCTCTTCAGAGAGATCTTCTCTTAAGATTTGTCTGTGGTTTGTTCGATTTAATTTACATTCCCGTGTATGCGGTTTAGTATGAGCCGGCTCTTTCTTCCGTCTGACGTATTTTAAGAACTGAAACGTTCGTTCCTTTTAGTGTATGCACGTTCACGTTCACATATGCAGTGTTGGTTAGGAATGGAGCTGATCCTTGGAAAACCTAGGTTCCTTTTTCCTAGGGCGCTTGGTCGCTTATTTTACTGTATGCAAGTTCACGTTCACATGTGCTGTGTTTGGTAGGAATGGAACAGAAAATTTCCGTTCCTAGGAACGGGTTCCTTTTCTGAAGAACTTTGAAAAGCCCAGGTTCCTTTCCTAGGAACAGGTTATTTTTCCTAGGAACTGGCTCCTTTTCTGATGAACTTTGGAAAGCCCAGGTTCCTTTCCCAGGAACAGGTTATTTTTCCTAGGAACGGGTTCCTTTCCTGAGGAACTTTGGAAAGCCCGTGAGAGAGAAAGAGGTTCCGTTTCCTAGAACGGGTTCTTTTTCGGAGGAACTTTGTAATTATATATTGTAATTGTAACTTTGGTAAGCCCAGGTTGCTTTTCCTTGGAAAAGGGTTCCTTTACTGAGGAACTTTGGAAAGTCCTGGTTCGTTTTCCTAGGAAGAAAAGCCTAGACCGTTTCCGTTCCTTCTTTCAGGAATTGAAACGGTCGGTCCTTTTACTGTGTGCGGAACATTTTAATAATTAGTATTATAATATTAAGTATTACGCCTCTTATCAATTAAAGATCTTTTCAATGATTACGTTCGCAACGGGATAAAAAATTTCACAGGATGAAAGTCCCATTTACAAACGAAATTGTTGGAATAAATAGAATTTTAGGTATTTTAATCCGATCAAAAAGTGATTTTTTTGTTGTTTTGTTTTCATTTTTTAATCGAAGGAACGGACAAGTTCCACATTGTATTTTTTTAATGAAACTAGTAACGGCTACGTTTTTTTCAGTTTCTATGTGGGAACTAGAACTGGATTCCTTTTTCTTGGGAGGAGCGGTAACAGGAACAGGTTATTTAAAAAAGCAACGAACTTTACAGTGCATACGACTGTATCAAATCGGAATTTAGTTGCTACTTTTATCGGCAAGCGGGTAGGCGAACGTAAAACGGAGATTCGATCGCTTTGTCACTGACTATCGTATTCTTAAATTTTGTCTGTGTTGTGTACAGCTTATGGTCACGGATACATTTTCATAAACTGGTTGTTCCTTCAGCGGGTGAATTTAAATGTGTGATTACAATTGCTGCCACAAGACGTCTGATACAGATAATATATCGATATTTTTTCCTCTAGCCAATTTAAATGTTCGTAGAACGCATTCATTGAGCACGCAGTTCCTTATTAACCTCTAATTTTTAATCGCTTACTAGTATTATTTTATACACTTGTTTCTAATTAACCTGCAAGGTCATTGGCCGGACCGAGCTCGAGGTAGACAGGTTAAAACCATATACACGTAGATGTCTCGCACAACGCTCCAATGATCATTTTTCGTTAGGAAATAACGTTATTCAATGAGAGGAGACATATTTAGAACCCGCTCTAATTCATGTGTTTCTATTGATACAAATAGGAATATCTGTCAGCGACGTCTTGAAGTTTATATGAGTTTAGATTTCCTTAGCAGGTAATCGGTTAGTCGATCCCGGAGTGCCGGTAAAATGTGTCCCTCGAATAGCACAGAGGAATATGCTTGTATAGTAGGGGTCCTGAATCTTTCCGAATAATTTTTTGTAGGAGTAAATTGTAATGAAAATGCTTAAGATATTGCAAAACATGTGCATGTACATGCATATTCACGACCAATTGACAAAAATATTTGTATTTTTTATTATTATTGATATAATACTACTGAAATCCACAGATTATTTTATAAAGATTCACGTCGGTAGAGAATGTAATACTCTGGTAAGTTGCAATGCTGATAACGATACACGTTAAATTGTTCAGCATTTCGTAAGCATCGAGCAGTCTCCACTAAAGTATGATTACACAATACGGTACGGTAATAACAACCATCGCTAAAGTATGATTAACAGCAATAATAATTAGCTGTGATCAGCGAGTTTGGCTCGCTTTCTTATCGGCAGTAACAGTTACTGGTCACCTGAACATTACGCTTGCTCGAAATTAATTGCTGCGCGAAACTACAATCCCAGACAAAAAAAAAACACAATAACATTTTTTCCAAGTCAAAAAGCGGGCGGGTTAAGAAAACAAGCTCCAGAAACGCCTTTAATAAACTGGCATGTCATACGAAGGCAAACAGGTTTGCTACGCACACCCACCCACAATGCCACAACTGGTCTTGACTGCAAACAGGCATTCTGGAAACTTTGAAACTACAGGCTTAACGCGCCGAATAGCCTGTGGCGCCCACTGTGGGAAAGTACAGACTAAATTTCACCGTTGAACCTCGTCAAATTTAACCGATTCAGTGACGCTAATCCGTGCGGTATCCAGCCTGATGCCGGTTTTCGAAAAAATCTAATTCATATTCTGTTTTAAAAATGCAAATGACGTTTGGTACCTATGTGATGAAATTTTTTAATTGCATTTTGCAACAGGATTGATAAAATTATGGCAAGATGGAGCGTGTGAGCCAGCTTGTTTTTTTTTTACTGACATTCGAAGGTGTCAGAAAGAGCCGCAAAGACGCCCTCCAGGGAAATAATCAGGCGCCCATACCGGCATGCACGTTGCCACTAGATTTCATGCTAGTAGGCAAATATGAGTTGCAAGTCTATCAACCACAGTGGTTACAACACTTTTAGGCATCGAACTCTTTTGAAATACAAAACGTGGGAGAATATGACGAGCGAATTATTTGAATTAGTTTATTTATACTACTAGGCCTCTCTGTCACTTCCATTCAAGCACACTTATGTCCACACGGTCACAAGGTAAACCAAATCGATATGGAACATGCATGTAACATACAGGAGATGTATGAACACGAACATGTAACAGCCTAACAGGTCTAGAATATGTTTACCGATCAAGCGCTGTTATTGAGCAAGCATTCGACCAAGTTTCAGCTCGAATCAAACCAACGAAGAATTTTGTAATCAATTATAAATGTTTGAACATAACATATTATTACAATTGCTAAACAGAATATATACTCAAAATTTGAATTTTTTTCCAGATACATGTCTTGGATGGGCTTATCTATATTTTTTATTCTTTTGGAATGATAAGCTTTAAATAGTGACCATTGAATGCTGGCAAATATTCGCGCATTTTTCTTTAGTATCACCATTTGAACACCACTGTCTCTTACCATACTTTTACCTCCTTATTTGGATAACCGATGCCTATGTCATGTACACTACATGAACGAGTACATACAATTCGTGCGCTTTTAAAACTAAAAGTAGGTTGCGAGTAAAGCATAAAACAAAGAGGTGTTGCATACGTGGGGATATGGGACTTCAACACAAGTTCGCAGTTTTGACTGAAATTGAATTTTGCACGCTAGCAAAATGGAACGGTGTTGTTATTTTTTTTTTACCAATGGCTGAGTCTATCCATTTTCTATTGTAATAGTCGTTTGTATTGTATATGCTATTGGAATAGAAAAAAATTCGTGTTTCACGCTACGTGTTTTTTTATGGATATTGGACAATTCATAAAACACTGACTAATTTATCCGAAAAAAATATGGAATATTATTATTTTGCAATCGTTTTGCACTTTTTGGTTTAAAGTAAAGTTGATAAACCCTAATTATCTTATTACTTCCACGATGCTCAGTATATACGAGTTTGAATAGTTCATAGTTTTTGGATAGTTCAAAGTACACACAGATTCGATACACATAATATTAAATATGTTTAGTTTCTCAAAGCATTGATTTACATAATGCTATGATGAATTGGCTTATTCCCAGTAAATGTGTTTTTTTTTCGTATTTTGCGGGATGACACAATGCGTGTACACGTTTTTAGTAAAAAAAAAAAAAGGTAAGACTAAATTCTGCAAACATGGCGTCACCTTTCATTGAGTAAGGTTCGTTAAATTAACCTTATCAATTTCTTTAATATGGATGACTTATTTTGGTTAGTTAACAATAATAATCTGTTATTAGAGATTCCTGAAAGAAATATAAAAGTTTTCCTTTTTTGTTGTTACAAATAACTACATTTTTATAATTTTTAGTATTTTTGTAAAAGGAAACTAACTTTTTTTGAGTTTAAAGATTGAAACTCTGGCACATTACCGATAACTGTCACAGCAGCTTCATCGTAAAGTAGGACAAGAATTACAATTATTCGTAATTTGTTCACGATATATTGTATTCGTCGTGATGGTTTTACTTTTTCTGTATTTCACAGGCTCTTTCATTATTATTATTATTATTATTTGTTATTATATATCATTAGAGAAATTTTTTTGTTTTCTTTTTAAATCACCGTAGTGTATAGCGGATTCTGAATATACGAGTACTTTATCCACCGAATTTTTGCGCAATTCTTAGTTAGACGGGCAATAGCAAGTGGCCAAAACTTGATGGTCCATCAAAGCAGAAAAATGGTGGTCTATTCATTTAGCCAACCGAAAACAAAAACATTGGGATGAGAGATTGTTGGAATTCGCCAAGTGTTACTATGGTGATTCCGTGGCGCGCCAAACCGCGCTGTCGCATCAAACGCCTCATTTGCGGTCTCTCCCTCCACTAATACTGGTTAGGCTTATCTGAGCATGGTCAGATGACCAGATACGGTGATGATGGCTGGCATCCACCGTCAAACATTCCGAACGCAAAGCGCGAGTCACTCGACCACCACCGCAACATCAGCTTCCGCGTCCGATGAACATTTCAAGCTTCGACGCTTGACTAGTGGCGGCGCTCGATTCGTAAGCGCTCGAACGGAACAATCGCGATTCAAGGTGCAGCTTTTCGTTAGGACTGTCCATGCGGAAACACAATATAGAAGCTTTATATTTCAATAACTCGTCTGTCTAGCTATGAAATTGAAATAGGATCTGGTTGACGTATAGCCGTGATATGAGTAAAAGGCGGCCAAGTAAAATATGTGTAGTTTCATTGGTTGTTGGTGTCTTTATGGACTAGAAATATTCAAGGAGCACTCCGTAAATTGTGATTCAATCATCTTTTCGATCGATCATATCAATCAAAGATATCGATATGCCGGCATAACATATGTTATTTTAAGCATTTAGTTTGTTACCAAACGGTTCAATAGTACAATTGGAGCCAGTTTCACGTTTTATTCTGTTACGAAATTACTCTTTAAAGATTCAATGATGAAAAACCAATCTGAAAGATGTTCATCATTCTCATTAATCGCGAAATTGACATCGATTGTTGTAAAGTACCGTAGAGTCGTTGTTGACCTCTGGTAACCCAATGAACAAAAAAGCTCGTCAATGTTAATTCCGATTGCGCACCGCTTCACGAAACTGTAGCAGACTTGATCCTGACCGTTCTTTGACACTAGTCCATCCACTTGATGCACGGTCTTCCTCGTTTTATGCGCCCTCCACCCTTTCAAGCATGATACTGTATGCCACTGGCATAAGTGTGGAGTAATGACCTGAGCCCACGGCTTATTTATCCGAGCTTTAAAGCCCCAAAATTATGACGGGCGCGGCTTCTTAAATTCAGGTGAGACCAGATTCAGATTGACCATAGTAGTTAATGGTTCTTCGTATAACGATGTTATTATAAGGGCAAGTTGTACCTGCGACATTGATAAATGCACTAGTCTATCCATTTGTTGCATATGTATACCAATAAATCGTTTATTTCTTGATATAATAGTGATAGGACATAAACCGAACGAATACAAGCGTCGCAATATCAAAGGATGCGTTGTGAAGCGTTGAACTCTTCGATGTGAGTTATGTCTAGATTTGAATTTGCGGAAAGAGAACCTTCAAAGAGTTGGGTGGGCAAGGCATGGCGGATGGCAGGTTAATGGCCACGCTCTTATTTTATTTTCGTGCGAAATTTTACCGGCACCGCAGCAACCTCACCAAAATTTTGTGTTGTAATTATTGCGCCCTCAAAGCACAAAGTTGTGAGTGCTGGCGCATATTATACAGCCTTCGTTAATCTAAGTGCACGGATGAGCAACTTTTATGGTCTCACACGAGCGAACAACTCGCAAACACGTTTTACTATGAAGGATGCTTTAATTGTTATTCACGACTAGTGGACACGAAGCATATGAATACGTAGCCCATGTAATGAATGTACAAGCCATGGGAGCTGTGCCCACCACTGCTTGAAATTTCTGACTATGTAATTAGCAGCCGGATTGTCAGACTACTGCCCCCGAAACGTAATAAAATTGACTGTCTCAATTGATCTGAGCGTCAAGTGGCTTAGAGTAGTGTGACGATATTGAATGGATGAAAATGAATTGAAATGGAATAAATTAGATTAGTTACCTACACCTACAGGAATAAATATGATCATTTTCCATTTTTCACAGTTTAAATAAAATGCAAGAGATAAAAATGTTATTTTTCCAGTTTTTCGAAACGGTTTCCTACGGCGTGTACCAAGTATACTCGTTTGGAGTAAAAACTCAAAATTTTAGCTAAAGCGCAAGATTCACCTGCTTGTTTTATCTTAATTGTCGCCTTACAGATGATGTAATTTACAGTATTACTTTCCTAATTTAAATGATATGCCTTTACAAATAAGTTGTTATAAAATAGGTTGTTGGCTTTCTTACATCTGGAGATACAATATGCGCCAGCATGCACAATTAAAAAATAGCACCCACTGAAACAATTTCCGAAAGAGACTTGAAAACAGCTACATATGTGTACGTGTTTTGAGTTAACCACAATGGCTTTCGAGTTGCTGTTCCACTGCGAAATAGAATACGAGTATGTATATATTTGAATGTGAGGCCGTAACTTATTAAAGATTGTTGAATGGATATTGGAGCCTTGGAGAGTTTGATAAAAATAATTGTTCCATTCCATGTTTAATTGGTACCTTCGCATACGTGAATGATGCTATCGAAAAAAGAAATACTTTTAATATTAGCCGAATGCATTCTTGCTGTTGTTAAATATTTGGGGCATACATCTACTGTGTACTAGGCGGCCTTGTGCTTTTTTGTTCTTGTAGAACAAGAACACACGAGAAAACTGGTATTTATGTGCCATGCCGCCAACAATATTTTATCTCAACGCATTTGAATAGTAACACAGTGATATATTTAAAATATATATATATTCTTACCTATATGGAACATTGTGAAATATTAAAATATACTCCATAGTTTGAACCTACAACGTACTATGGACTAAATTTTAGAAGATATGAATATTCCATCATTCAGGGTCTACGTCACATTTTTTTTGAAAATCATTGATTTTACATTTTTTTTTTAAGTTTACATTAAAAAAAGGAAATATTATTGTTTGTATGAAAAGTATGTGTGTATGTTAGCTTAAGTAATCGCTTAAAATACATGCTTATTAAAAATAAATAATCTTTAAACAATTTTATTATACCACATATTTTTTATTAAGAAAACATTATGTACCGTCATGATTTAAGCATTGAATGCATCATCCCGACTCTCCTTCTAATTAATTCTGTCAACATTTGAATTGAGAAATTGTAATACTAGTCGTGTTTGTGTTCCTAGAATCTATAAACCAACCTCTACATTATAATTAACTTTATTATACAGTATGTTTCTTATTTGTTACTCTCAAGAAATGTATAAGGATAAATAATATGCAATTGTAGTAAGATTAGACATTACTGTCTGGTACTGTTCCATTATTATACACAATATACGTTTTCATATTGTTTGAGAAACCGTTTTGTGCCTACACACAATGTTATTCGTATAGGTCAAATTATTATGCTCAACATCCGTTTGGGATATACAAATCCTCCCCTCCAGCAAGCAGGGCTCAGAACAAACGAATGTTTCTTTCAATTTAGCTCTGGGGTAACCTCCCACTTCCGTTCACCAAAGCGCGCTTTATCTCAGTTCCAGAAGTGGACATTGTTTAATGTTTATTTTCCTCCAATACGCTCACCGTATATTCCTCAGACATTGGGTGAAGTCTTCATAACCGATTCAAACTTTCTACAACCTGAAGCTTTTGTACGAACCGATGGCTCAGTGGGTATGGGGACATGCTACGAAATCAACGGTCCCGGATTCGATTCCCGGCGCAGGCTTTCGTTTATTCGTTAGCCTTGGGTACTGGCGTCACCCCTGAGCTTCCAT
>JAUJYS010005678.1:0-10877 GCA_033995665.1 Melogona broelemanni
GGGGGGGGGGGGGGGGCAAGTGTGTTTTGGACTGAAAGTTTACAGAGCATATTCTGTTTACACTGGTTTGAGAATGATTTAAACGAAAAAGTCAGAGGACTCAATCAACGGCAATGTATTAAGATTCATGAATTATTTTACTACATTTTCAATTTTTATTTAATTAAATAATATTTTCCAATTTAAATAAATACGATGTGTGTGATGTACCGTGCCTAGATAAACAGTTATAGATAAATAGTTATGTTATGTTGCTGCTAGTGGGAAAATGTGCATCGTTGTTGCAGTCCGTCTGGTCTTGTCCACATATTCCAATCAGATCAAGACGAGATAGTCTCTTGAAATCTTGTTCGTGAACCAAATACTCGTGGCAACCAGCCCGTTTCCCGTCGTGTTCAGGCCGATTGTTGTCCAAAACAAACTTTCCACTTGGCCTCGTGCCTCTCGCTCCGTCTACCATCACATCTCATGTGGGAAAGAGGGTTAGAAAGGAGCGGGGGAGTTTTCCCATCCCGTCCCTTCCTTCGTGTTAGCTCATATCCCCTCCGTGTGTATGTTTGTCCCACAGTTATCGTTGGCTAATCCCGGCTTCCCCCGGTCGGCCGTCAGTCCTTATCCACTCGGATCATTCATAATACTTGGCCGTATAGCCCTGCATGCTCATCCGAGGGTCGTTCTTGAAAGTTAGGACAATCGATTAAAAATATTCAAAATCGTCTTAGTCATCATTCGAACCCTGACATAGCCATTCTGGACCGGATGTCGATTTAAGGTCGGCCCCTTTAACCTTTTGGCCACCGTCTCTATTGAACAGTAAATATTCTGGAAAATACATTGCATTTAAAATTCACTTCATTGAACATACTTTTTGGTAACTTTTTTATTTGGTAACTTTTTTATTTTCAAACTTATATTTCGAAGATCGCGTCTAATGATTCTATGGAATTTCTTTCATGTGTAAAGGGCACCCTGTATAAAATGGAGGTACTCGGCGCGAAGTACGCCGCATCTCCCCTATCTGTTCCTCATCCAGGACAGCCCTGTCAACCATATAGCAGACATGATCGTCGTCATTCGCTTATGCATATAAAGTTCCTCATTTGGGAAGGGTGGGCGGATAGGGGAAGGAAGGGCTTAATCCTCCTGCAGCGCCATGGGGGGGGGGAACTCCCAGATAATCCCCTCGTCCAACAAACACACGCGGCTTTGGTGTGACCCCCCGGGGTCAGCCGTGCGCGCATCTTCCACCCACAGCACCCACGCGCCTCCCACACCCACAGCACCCACGCGCCTCCCCCACCCACCTCATATCTGTTGTGAATTATCTAGTCTAGAACGTCTGTCACACACTAGGAGGTTTACTTTGAATTTCTAGCTTTCGTCTGTAGGCCAAAAATATTCCGCGACTCTTTCATCGTAAAAGGAAGTGTAATTTCGTTTTTTGGAGAGATGGAAGGATTCGATAGTTTTTCTTTTTTTTTTATTCCGCGGCATATTGAGTTTTGATTTTTTTTTTTTTTTGGAGGGAACGCAATAGTGTACCTTCAATTAGTTGAATTAAATTTTTTCCTAAATGTGTTTCGAATTTCCGCATCTTCTCCGCCTTTCTCGCTAATCTCGTCTCGTCCGCTTTGTTTTCTATTTTTCTATGTCTTTGACCGGAAATTCCATTAGCAAGGGTACATCTAAGTTCAACTTCCGGTGAGTGGCCTCTCATAATTTCCTCCTTTAACCCTTTCAACTTCCGTCCAATGTTTCTCAATTCAATTATCATACCTCCGTTTCTTTCGCCTCATTAATCCATCACACAATCAATTTTTTTACCCATTAAAAAAATATCCACACTCATATATATACTAGTGCAGTCCATCTATTTATTACAAATTAAATTCAGGAAATGTTTTGTCTTAACAGAAAAGAAGTTGAAATTTTTCAATAACATTGATTTATGTGAAAAACATTCATTGAGAAATTAAATTAGTTTTTTATTTACGATACAGTTTAATCAAAAGGATAATTTATCAGTGAGCAATCAACGCCATATTTTTTTAAAGCATTTTACACATTATTATTTTTTAGCTGATACTTTTCTGACCTGCACATGAATATACACTTTTTTACGTTTGTATTTCAACCAAATCATCCCCGTTAAAAATATCTCTACCATCTCCAGTCAGTAGCAGACCCAAGAAGTTTATTTGATAAGATGTGAAATCAAGCGAGACCTAATAGAGCCATTGTGCGCGTAAGAAGTTAGCCAACTCAGCCGCTAACCTATTGTTCTGACCTCTTCCCATAATCGCTCCACAAATAGGCGGAAGTTTGTTTTTAATGCTATAGCAGCGCGAACCCATAGCTGCCAATAATCGTGAGCGCGTATTCTGATGTTGGCTACGCCTTTTGCGAGGCTCCAAATTTTAAGTGGCGATCTAATAAATCGTTGCTCGCACATCCATGGCTATTGGCTAAATACGTATTTTTTTTCGTTAATTATCGGTGTTCCCCCAAACACCAAATATTGGCGCTATTACGTGGAACACACCTACCTCTGTCTCGGGCTACCAGAATTACTCCGGGGAAGCTGACGCCCATTTTTCCGTGTGGATGGCGCATTGACGACGTTCTGGATCTTAATGAGCCAAATTGTTGTTGGTGTTTATTTTCTCGAGGGGTCCAATGATTGCTGGGGGATGAGGTGTGTCTAGGGTCACTGTAGGGTGCGTTCCATGCCGGGGGAAACGCGGCTTATAGTAATGGCCAATGAATTTCGATGTGGACAATGTTTCCAAGATGGAGGCTCCGGTACCTTCAAGTTTCCCTTCGGCGTTGCGTGCCAATGGGAAGGTGATTCGGGGATGGGCGGTTCGGTCCTGGTTTTGCTGAATGAGTTTTTCGGGCTCGGTGGCGTAAACAACTTTTGCGCTTTAAAATATGAAACGTCGGATTTCTATTTTGCGAATTTCAATTATTTGACAGATTTGTTGTATTTCTTTAACACTTGCTTACGGTAATATTAACATATTTGCTGGTTTAAAAATAGTCTAATTTATAATGTAGGGTATTCAAAAATTCAATAGCACCGAAGTGTTGATTCAACACTGGCATTTGTAAACACCGTAATCCTTTGCATTCTGACTTGTTTTTAGGCATTGGTTTACATTTTGGTACCGGTTTTTTTCGGTGCTAGACGTGGCTTTAAAAAGTCTACGGCGTGGCTAAAAATGCTGTAACCCTTCACATTAAATCGTATTTTCTAAAATAATTTATCAATGAGGTGTTTTTTTTACAAATAAGGGGAGAGATATTCGGGCAGTGTGGCTATTTCATTTCTTTCCGATTTTCTTTTCATTTCCGATCACTTTAAAAAATTTGTTCCCTCGTGATGCAACATAAATTGTAATAGCGCACGTGGGACACATTTTCACCAGTACCCCAGGATCAAAAACCTAGAGACCGCGTCAGGAATCGAACGCTCACTCTGTTGCAATACTGACTGGGCTACGACGAAACGTACACTTTTTCATGTCGCTCACAATTTATCCATTTCATTTTCGTTTATGAAGGAAAAATATTCTACTTCAAGTAATATGCTCGTAGCTTTAGACGTGCTGGAAATACCTCAGATATTTGCTTCATTATTTTTGGCGGGGCGCTTCGAAGGGCCCCAAAACCGAAATAAAAATCATACCAGCGCTGAAACCAACCCGATAAATCCGCCAGCGCGGAGCAACAGCCCGAGAGAGCGAGAGAGGCAGGACTGGCCGTGTCTGGGCGCAGTTTAGATCGTTAGGAGACTAAATACCTCTAATGATAGGGGCCAGACCCCATCCCGCCCCATTCCCATATATAGAGGGCCTGACGCAAAAAAAGGCGTTCGTTATAAAAAGCGGGGTGGGAGTTTGGCCTGTACTGCGTCACGGAATGAGATTGGGACGACAGTGGATGAGAGATAGAGTTGGAGGCGAAAACAAATCAAGAAGAAGGTGGATATTTTCCATCAACAGTCCCCACCCAACCACCCCTTTTCCGCGACCGTGCCCCTAGGTGGGTCTACCTGTCCACCCCCTGTCCTGCCCTCAGATTCCATCTTCAACGCTGACTCCAAATAACCTGCCGCTGCCTTCCGTTTGGTTTGCGGTCAACGTAGACAGCCGATGGTGGCGCCTTTGGTCGACGAAACGAGTAAACAAAACAGGGAAATATCAATAAAAGCAGAATTTTCTGAAAAGTTCAGTGTCAAATCTAGAGAAGTAACATTTTTATCAAATTACTACAATTTTTCGTATTAAAAATTATCATTTCATTTAAAAAAGAAAAGAAAGAATTTAATCAAATCAAAAAGGAAATGAAGTCTTATGTGTTCCTGTCGTTCAGCTTAATAGATGCGCAGCAAACCGCTAATGTTGCTTCGGTGTAAAAAAAAAAAAAAATGTCTGTGAACTCGCTTTATCATCATCCATGAGATTTTGACCATCAATTTTATTCTCCAGGCCAAAAAGATGGGCGTGACCGGTGTTTTGATTAGCGATCGTGTTTCTATCGTCAGTCGCTAGGCGCGCCCTTGCTGCCGTGGAAAAAAAAGAAGGGGGCGTTCTCGTCGTCTTTTCTTTTCAATACATTTTTTTTTTACCTCTACATGTTGGAGATGTTGAGAGATGAGCTGTTGTGTTAAGCGAAATTAAATGGGTGGAAATTTGGTGTACGCTAAGTCAGTGGAGGGGTTGATAAGGTCATTGCTAATAGTCTCAGAGAGTGATGCCATTTAGGAAATCACAGGATAAATGAGAATGTACCTGGGAAAACGTTCGAAAATCAACTTGAACTATTCCGCGATCACCTTTAACAAATTCAATTTATTTTTTAAAGCTGATAAGCAGTTGAGAGCAATTTGTTTATAGTCTCACATTTAATATATTATTGATGAAAACACGTAAATTGTTGGCAAAGTGTGGCAAAATGTAGTTATTGTTACTGTACCGAATCTCATGAAGCAAACGAAAACTATCATGGAGAGACTCTACACATGTGTAGGCGACGGCAACGCCAACTGGCGGTAGTTGGAATTTTCACGATTTTTTTAACGTGTCAAACGGAGGACGGGCTGTGAAGTGTGCGGACGGGAATTCTACCAGATGGGGGCCCACTTCACCCTATTCCCCCACAATTTCCCGCACGTCACTTTTACCTCGGCCATGCCCCCTTATAAACCAACCTGGCTCACCGTCAACCCTCCTCCCCTTCAAATCCTCAATCCCGTCGCGTCACACCCCTCCATCCCACGCGGCGACGAATTAACCATCCATGTAACCATTTGATCCCCCGTCGAGTTACCCCCTCTTTTCTGCTCCAGATACATACACCCCCTTCCCCCTTCTTCTCTCGCTATAGAACGTATCTAGCACGTATCATCTCCGTTTACCCCTCCACCCACATCTCCCGCCACCCTTCATCTGTTTTCCCCCTTCTACTCCGTGTTGGGTGTCACGTCACTACCATCCCTGGATTCCCATCGTCCTGGATGCTGACTAGGGGAAAAGTGATCCTAGTTTTATTTTTTATTTTTTGCGGTCCCGTTTTATTTCGTCATTTCGAATATTGTACAGGGTGTCGTACAACTGGCGCAACATTAAATAAAAAGTTGTATGAAGTGCTTGAGCGGGGCGTTTATATCTTTTCCGGTTACGCTACATAGAAATGTAGCTTTTTAAACTGACTAAAGCTATAGCGATATAAACGACAATATAAAAATACTTTTGACCAAACACATAGACATAAACGAACTCATTAGCCAAAATGTTTTTGCTTAAATTCGTCGTGGCGCATAAAATAGAGGAACAAGAGACATCTCTAGTGTGTTGATATGAAATACTGATTTTAAGATCGTATTTATTGCTCACAAGAAACGGTATTTTCCGGTAGCAACTTGTGAAATGTTCTAACGAGTGAACACGAAATTTTACATTCTGTAAATTGATCACAAATGACTACAGTAATCGTCTTAAAATTATTTGTGAAGCGGACAAATATTCGATTCGATATCGGACTTGGAGGGGAAAAAAACCAACGAAATCCAAATTGCGTCTAAAACATATAGATAGCTTTTTTTTCTATTGATTTTTTCAATTATTTTTTTAACGGCCTTTTTCAATCAATTGTTTTATTGTTAGCTAGTGAAACTGAAAATCCAAGGCTGTTCAAAAATTACGTTGTATTAGTGAGTCCTACATCACTAGTTGTCATGTCTCGTTTGCAATTCCAGAAGTGTACAGGGTTCCATTTAACCTTTGTCTTCGTTTTACTAGAAACGTTGCCCGGAAATAACGAGTTCCAGATGTTCCCTATTGATCTTGACACGGCGCTGATCCAACTGTTGCGTTGCTAAACTGTTGCGTTGATATTTCGTGAAATGTGATTAGTGTGTATGGGGGAGGACTGAGGAGGTGGGTTGGGCAACGGTGTCGTAATCTGAAACTGCGACGGGATTTGCGCTTCGTCGCCTCTCGTAGTGCATTGCGTATCGCTAGATAGTCGAGGTTTGGCTGCGTATTCCTTTCAGAGATCTCAGCAACGTCGAGCAATGGCCGCGATCTGCGACACCTTAATTAGCGAAGACGTCATCAATGATTAGGACTGAGTGAGCTCTGTCCTAAGAGAGTTGAGGAAGGGAGAAGGGGGGGGGGGTGCGTTAGAGCATCGAAAAAATTAGAATGTTGGGGTCCGGGTTGCCGATCGGGTGATTCCATTTCGCGGTGACTTTTCAAAACCTTGAAAAATCATATCATGTCGACGAAATATTGAAAAATCAGGTCGATATTTGCATTTTACGTAAGCGTACTATTATGTCAAAAATAGAACAAGGGAAGGGATTGTGAATGGAAGCTGGAATAGCCAGGCTGCAGGATCCACCCCTAAGCTCTGTACTCCCTAATGGAAGCCCAGGGGTGACGCCAGTACCCCAGGCTAACGAATAAACGAAAGCCTGCACCGGGAATCGAACCCGGGACCGTCGGCATCGTAGGATGTCGCCATACCCACTGAGCCATCGGTTCGTACTAATTTTCTTAATTAAATCATTCATGGTATCCAGTGAAAAAGTTGACAAAATTATATTATCTTTTTTTTTTTATACGGTTCTTACCATTTAATTCATATAATTATTGTTACAATTAATCAAAAGAATTAATTTATGAAAAGGGAATTTGTAAAGCTGCCGACCCCTTTGGTGTCCGGCATTGCAACCTTTGACTGAGTCTCGTTCGATCATTTTCAGATTTTTTTCTGTCGCCTTTCATCCACCATTTTTTAGGTTCATTCCATTCCGCGCAGTTCATAATCGGTCCAGGAATCTCGATTCCATTTAAATTCGAGACGATCGCAACTCGAGATTGGACACCGACCCTAGAGACACGAAACGGTTTTTTGATGCCACAATCTTGCCTTATTTCTACGAAAACGCAACTTAGCGACTCTAAAATTCCTGGAGAAAATATAACGGCTTGAAATACGAGTATAATGTAGTTTAGAAAATTCAGTAGTTGATGGTGATGTGCTTGCAGTTTAATCTTCGTGATTCCAGCGAAATGCTACTCAACACCTGACTTATGCTTAACGTTACTGTCAAAGTAGTCTAAACAAAAACGAAGAATCGATTGGGCAAGGAAAAAGTCTTCCAATGTTAAGACTCAGGTCAGCAAGTTTAACGTATCTATACCGTGCCTTACCCATAACCGAAACTAGTTCTAGTTCGACGAAAATTAAGTCGTACACGGGCCCTGGCTTTTCCTTTCATGTACTTGTACTTGAGTAAAAATATAGTATGTATGCATGTACATGTACTTGAGTTAAGATTATAGTTTAATTATCAACAATTGTTTAACTCAAGTTCACTCATGTTGCACCAAGTTTGTTGCCAGTTAAAAAGTTGTTTTTGTGTTCCGAAGACAAAACAATTATTAAAAACACTTAATTGTTCATAATTTTGAATTTCTAATTATTTTTTTTCTTCTTTTAAATAATATAATGCTCAGCGTTTAGATAGTTACACAATTTCTGTGATGTCAAATAATAGTTGTAAAAAAGGCACGTTATGTGCATTTAAGAACGTCAATATAATACTCGTATAAAGGCAAACGACTGTTAATGGCCATCGTTGTAAATGTTAAAGAATTTTAAATTTGTTGTTATGGTCCTATATGTAATAGCTTCATCCTCTTGGAGGTTTTTTATTTATTGTTTCATTTAACGTCGGGTCTTGTGAGCATGTTTCCCCCCCCGATGTTCATCTGGCCGTGCAGCCATCCGTTATCGCAATTTATAATGATCCGGAAAACAAATGCCTGTAAAGTGGAAAAATTGCTAGTTTATCGATGCAGTGTCTCAAACGATTAAGCGGGAGGGATAGAGGAGGCGGAGGAAAGGGGGTGGATGCACGTGAAGAGAGTGGGGGAACTGTAAAAGGAAAAAAAAAAGTCTCGAACAAAATATTGGCCTGTGTACATGTAACAACAAGCCTTATAAATAGCCGGAGACATCCTCGACAACTACATCGTGCAATGGAGCGCATCATAATTTGTGTGATTAGTCTAATGACTGACTTTTGGCGGCTGCCTAGCGAGGGGGGGCAGATGGGGGGGGGGGAGGATAAGGGGAGTAGAACAAGGCAGCGTCTGAACAGTGTTCCCAGTCACGAAAGGCTGCAATGAAAATGGCGATATGTCCGAGATACTGATGGAAATGTGCCCCTCCATTTATTGACATTTCTTAACGTGATTCGTGATAAACGACGTTTTCATGATAAAGAACTGTCATCACCCCAAAATTTGGAGGAAATTACCTACCCCTTAGCCTCATTTTTTCACCATTGACCATTTAAAATTACGTTTAAAAATTTAATTTAAAATGGTATATTGAAAAACAACGATGAAACCAAATTGTTGCCGTTGATTGTTACACGATGATACCGAGGTTAGTACATGCATGTTTGTACATACTGTAGGTGCATGAAAGGCTATATCGTTTTCTATTGGGCTGATCATCGATTCTCCAAACACTATCTGTGTTGACTCGGAACATCATCCGCAACATTTTCGGCATCGGATGTCCGAGAGGTTCATTCACTTTGATCTTTGTTAAGAGTTTGGAGTTTCTCTTTTTTTTTTCCTCCCTCTTCTGTGCTGTCCCGGTACTTCATGGTGGGCCAAGGACGCTGTAGGGGGTAGACCCGGGGGTGATGGTGGTGGTGGCCGTGGCCGTGTATGGAAGGTTGGAGAACCGTAGAAGATAATTCATCTGTTCGTCGTTCGGCGGAAAGGACGTCACCCGATGCGTAATAAATATAGACCGGCGGTCCAGCTCTACTTTTCACGCCGCCTTTCGCCAATACCACTTCCTCCTTCTTCTCCTTCCCATATCTGGGAGGTGTTAAGTGTAAACCCCAAATTCAAAGTGACCCATGTGACTGTTCGATTTTGCCATCGTTTCAGTGCTGGTCACACTTATTCTTAAACCTATTTTGCGACGATCGACTGGCCATAGTTGGCAGCTGTTGATACTCGACAGTGCCAATACGTAGATAAGGATCTTTAACGTATACCTGACATCGTCAGGGTTCACACTGACCTAGAAAGCTAGGGAAAGTCGGGAAAATGAATTTTCGTCAGGAAAATCGTCCAAAAGTTGGAAAAGTAAGGAAAAATTCTGAACAAATATTGAATTTTTCATTTTTGTGAATTTCTTTGTGACATGTTTTTTTTCAAAATTAGTTTACAATTTAAAAAAAAGTTCGCCCTGCATTCTTTCTTTCCATCAAGCCAGTAATAAGCTAGAAATTAGACGGTAGAACACCATGTTAAGCTTTTTACATCAGCAGAATACGATTTTTAATTTCATGCTCTCTTTCCTTACCTTTTCCTTAGTGTTCTTCCTCGTGTTGCTTAGGTTTTGTGCCTAAGGGGCACTTTTCCTTCACCAGCACCCCGCGATCGATTAAACAGAAACCCGAGCCGGGAGTCGAACCCGGAATCGCCACACCGCACTCGGTTGCAACACCGATTGGACTAGACGGATCGTACATTTTATGAGATAGATTGTACCCCGTAATTTATTGTATTTATTGTGCATCTGTAATTTATTATAATTTAATCTGTATTTCATGCGCTATTTAACTGTGCCAACGCCGAAATAATAATAAAAAAGTTTGTTTGATTATCGGAAGTGGAATGGTTATATTGCCAACTTGACTGACCAATTTTTGTTGGGTATCGGGTGCACTCTGCCACCCCGGGCCACGTTCATATCTTGCCCCACCCCCCCTTCCTCTTACCACCACGCCCATAACCACGCCGGGAGAGCGAGCAGCAGGCGTTGTCGTACGTTCGCCTGAACGTACAACGCCGGCTAATCTATGTTTTCATTTGACCAGAAAGCTATTCATAAATGCCTTATTTTGCCATTTATCTTGTTCGTCCTTTTTTTTCCTTCTTTTTCTTCTTCTTCTTTGGAGTAGGGGGCGGGGGAAGATGAAGGCGGGGGTGGGGAGGGAAGGGTGACGGGCACTCGCTCGCGAGAGGGCCCCGAGATCAAAATACATCTTTTGCCTGTCACCGCCGTTTCTTTCGTCGCCATTGTGTGTGCCGGCGGAAAGCTGAGTGCCTTGTTCGGGATGGGCCATGATAGGGGTTGAACATTATTTCCTCCCACTCTCGATATACAACCATACTCACTGCTCGCTCACTTTGCCAGGTCATTTTTTCTTTGTCCTTTTTTTTGACGTGGTTACGTTATATATTTTTTTCTAAATCGCCGTAGTGCCTAGTGCACTACAGGATTACTGCACCCTCATGTCTCTATGGAGATGTACGAGGGGCAGGGAAGGGAAG
>JAUJYS010005679.1:0-10877 GCA_033995665.1 Melogona broelemanni
AGAGAAAGACCATCAGGGGGTGGGGGGGGGGCGGGACCAAGTGGAGGCCAAGTGCTGGCTGGGCCTGACAGGTGGCGCTACAACCAAACTATGAATTATCTCAATGTTATGCATCCCAAGGATGCTAATAATTATAGCCGAGAGACAAAAGGAAATTAGGTCATCTTTTCTTATGCCAAAAATCTATAACGATCTTATAGATTTTCTTAGTGCGGCAAAATTGAAACGTTGATGCAGTTTGGCAAGGTGTAATCAAATTAATTTTGTATTCTTTTTTCGTAAACGCTAGCTTTTATCCATATTGAGAAATTTATATTAAAAAATATGAAATAGCAATAAAGGTGTATTTTGTTCGATTAACTCTTTTAATTAAAGTTACAAATACACCCGTCAGTTGTCGTTGCTTTTGCAAAGATTGACATGAAAAATAACAAAACATGATATATGTATAATCACATATCGCCACCTACCGAGATAACTCAAAAATAAAAAATCTACATTATGGGGTCCTTCAAAATTTAAGTAAGGCTGTAGGCTAAAAACGATTGGTTGTCGGTAAAAATAGCTTCTAATTTTCTAACGCACACCACACATTGCAAAACGTTAGAGGCGCTTAATGCTTAAGGAGCTCTGAAGTCTGAGCACCGAAATCTCAAGTTTGACAGCTTGCGAAATATCAGAAATATTTCGCTGTTCTCCATGTATGATGTCCCGATGACTTTCAGATGGCAGGTAATCATATACAAATAATTCCCTTAGGAAATTGGGCGGACATTTGATTCTCAAGCGAAAATACATGTAGCACTGAAAACGGCTAGATCGCCAAAATCACATACATTCAGGATTCGGTAAAGAATATTTGCCAGACGCGTTTCGTGTTTGTGCTAGCTAGTGACGTACTTTTTTGGGGGCATCGTCCGTGAAGGCCGGGCCTTGCCATAAGCAAAGGGCTGCGACTGCTCGTTTCATTGTGGAAGGCGCCACTCGACAGTCATCAACCGTGCGCTCTCATCATAGTTGGCGTTGGCCGAATAAAATATTCACCTGCTCGCTCGCTTGCTCGCTCTCGCTCTTTCTCCCTCTTGCGAGTCTTTAATTAATTTCTTCAACTCCAGTGCTGGCGGGGCGCCACCCTTATAGCCACGTTGCACCACTTCATATCACGTTTTCTACGCTGCTCGCTTATTAGGCGGGTCCTTTGGAACAGAAAATCCATGCCTATTGGCATGTCTTGACAATGAGAAGCGGCGCCTGGCGGTGCCGGTTGGAACTACAGGCGATTAATCACTGAGACGCTCACGTCAGAGAAATGGAAGGCCGATTAAAATTTAGTAAAATTCCATTCGGTATCACAGGTGATCTTGAAATGTTTATCAAGTGAACAATTCAAAATCATAATTAATAAATAATATTCGAAATAATAAAGCTAAAAAATTTACACAGATCATTTATTCGCCCAACGGGTGAGGACGGAATTTAATTGTTGACAATATACTTGTATTTTATCTGTACAACGATAGGGCTGTCATAATCTGATATCTTCGTATTTTATGCTGCCCCCTGTAGATGAGCAATCCGTAAGTTATTCGTTTGTCGCGACAATCAAAACAGGCATTGCACGCAAGCAATGCGGGAAGGTTTGCTCAATTTATGTTGCCCATTGATCAACGATGTCTCTTTTTCGATAAGGAAACAGATTCCGGTAAGTGACGAATCTCTTAACGGCGTAAAAGCCGAAGTCCTAGCTCGAAATAAATTTTATTAACTGTGGGAGCCATTTAAATACCAGTGTTTAAAATGATACTTTGAGCACACAGGAATATCTTAAAACGATATACTATCATAAATTTATGTTCAAAATATCCGAATAACGGTTAGTCTTCCGCTGGATGACTAAACAAACGATAGAAGAAACCACACTGTCTAGCTTAATCATCTATATCGTATTATCAGTTAGTTACCCGAACTGTGTTGGCAGAGAAGAATAGAGGAAATAAATAGAGAGGTGTAAAAACACGGCATAATTACGAGGTGACATTATAATTATTAGCGAATGTCTCTTCTTTTAGAGCCGGTCTTGCGCGTTTAACATTATAAGAACGTCAAAAGGAGCGAAAAAAAAGTTGACGCGCCATAATTAAATATTTTTTCCCGACATCATTATGCCTAAGCCCGAGTCCTCTTCCTAGCAAATAATGCTCTCGCGCAAAACCACGGACGCGAGTTGAAGAGCTCGAGCGCTGGGAGGATTAGGAGCTATAATTAGTTATGCAATAAAATATCGTATAAAACGTAATAGCGAGCTTGTATTTTTTTGTTTTTTTTGTTTTTGTGGAACGAGGTGGGTGTCTAGTGTAAACAGTGTCAGCCAGCCACGGTAATTAAATATTAACGCGCATAGTGGGGGTATAGAGAGCATTACCTGAGTTCGCTCGCCTACGCCTCCACGTAGATGGGGGTTCATAAAAGTGGTAAACACGGTAATGGGGGAAGAGAGAGAGAGAGAGAGGATCGTTTCGCGAGGCCAGAAAATGCATGTTTGATGTTCACCAACAATCGTTAGGCAGTCTTGTTAGTACACGTACTTTTGACCCGTAACGGGGCCATTTGGAGGCCCACTTACTATCGACGTGAATGACGTCACTTAAACGATGAGTGACTGCTAAAAACGTTGGTACATTCATAAACGTGTAGATGACACGTGGTGAATTTATATACGCATTAATATAACGGAATTGGTCGTTTGGGATTGCACAAGTGACGTGTTGATGCCCTCCGGTCGCCTACAAGTAAACCTGTACTACAGCGATCTAAATTCAATTGTCACCAACTTGATGCTGGGTGACTATAAGCAGGCTATTTATTCTCTATGTACGAACGCTTTTGTTGTAAAATTTAATGTAGCTTTTTTTAATAGTATTGAAAAGTAAAGGTATAACATTGTTTTTTCATGATTCTCTTTAAACGTCTACTTCTTCCGCTTTATTATTCTTTAGAAAAACTGGTTTTTCTGTTCCATAAATTAATGATTTTTGTATTATGTTTAAAAAAAATAAAATTGTCGCTAAGCCACTAAATGTTGGCTTCTCAACATATACTGAGCAGGAAAATATCGAATTCATTGTCGATAATTACAGACCGAACCATGAAAAACATACATTGCCGTTCAGTTTGAAATGTTCCGTGTGAACGGGGTGTTGTCTCGTGACGTTTTCGTCAGACAAAGTTTCGATTGCAATATTGGCTAACTTTAAACGAGGCGCTCTATAATTAGAACGAAATATCGCGGAAATTGGTTTTAGGATAATGGAGCCCAGCGCCATCTAGTGACAATGCGAGAAGCGAATAGGTTGTTCAGTTACATAGAGTACCCTCTGTACTTGTACATGAACCAATTAGCAGTTCCAAAATTTTTTGTGCAAATTCTATTTAACGTAGCTTACGCCGTCAATTTCCCTCGAATCGTCCATTCTCTCTAAGACAGCATTTTCTCAGAAATAGAAACGAATTAAACATTTTGTTATCTCCTCCCCTTTTGTTACAATACGTTAATTAAAACGAGAATTATAGATTAAGGCGAACATAAACACGCACGCCCGTCAGACAGCTACAGGGTATGTGTATTTGTTGCTATGATACGCTCGCAAACCAAAAAAAAAAAAAAAAATAGCACAAGAATTGCGAATGATGTATTTCGGCTCTATTCATCGATCTTGGGAAAAGCTTTGCACAAACGATTCACCAACTTTGTATGGCAGAAATTGCCTCAAGCCCTCTCTTGCCATATGGAAAGACAAATAATCTATTGCATGTACTGTATATGCAGAATGCCTGATTTATAATCACTTTAATTAAACTTTGGAATAAAAGAAACAAAGAGTAAGCCATGATCACCTCGATTTTTATTTAAATTATGAATAAGCCACACCCATAGGGCTAAATACCGCGATGTGTCTGAAGGTAGTGAAACACCATCTTTAGAAAATTTCAGAACAGAAATATTAGACCATAAGCACAAAATAACTTGATAGGATTAAGCCCAAATGCTCACTAGAGTCAGTCAGTGGACCTTGGGAAGATAAGCGGAGAAAGAGGAGTGGGACGACCACGCACAAGATGGATGGACTGTATAAAGAGGGAAACCATGATGTCATCTTGTCAAAGCAAGTCATCGAATCGGCCCAGTTGAAGAGCACTTATCCTTGGCGTCACCAGGAGTCGGAAACGACTCGACGGATCTTAACAACAAAGCACAAAATCAATCCAATTTCACGATTTGGGAAAGATAAAGTATTATACAACGACTTTTCTGGGCCCTTTCTATGTCGGTTTCTTCGACATGCGTACGATCATACGACATCCTCGACATCTTTCTCGACTAACCAGTGAGGTGGCTTGCTCCATCTTTGTGAAACGTTTACACGCCCACGAATGCCCTATACCGACGTGGGACGAACATGTAGCATACGCCCCATCACATATATGTAATTCTCGGCAGCAGTAGAACTGTAGAAAAAACCTTGTCACAATCAATTTTTGCGTCAATCAACAAGGTATATATCTGGGATTCTAAGAGTGTGGCATCGGTACAAATCGATTTCCCACCCCTCCCACCATTCCAACTTTAACAGCTGGCTGTGTCTGCGTGCTGGGAAAAGTTACGAAGGCCCCACTCCCCTCCCCTAAATTTACATTTTGAGTTCCGTTTCAGTATGAATATTTATGGCAGATCTCTGTACGTTGGTAATTAGTCATATCCTGTGCATGAACTAACGTAATCAATGACCTCTAGTAGCGTTCCTGAGAATAAGTTGATTCGTTGCAGCGTGTGTAGAATAGTGATGGGAGAATAGTGATAGATTAGTGTTAAGATGGTTTTTAGAACTATCGCCCATGAAATTCTTCCAGCGTTCTTTTTGGCTAATTGGATAATTTTATGGTTTATGGACCAAGCGCCAATAGTCAAATTTGTAACCTACTAAATGACGAAATATGCGATACCTCGCATTATAGTGCACCGATCATGTATTGGCACGTTCTATTCATGAATTGGAGGCAACTTTAACGCACCTCCATGCATTTCTTTGATAACTCGTGTGAGTCTCCCCAGATTGGCACTGTAGGGTTATTGGGAATTCAAAGGAAGCCATTGGGCGCCCATTTTTTGCTAGCATTCCACGAACGCTTCGAATATTCATTATCGTCACGGCAAAGCAGACACATGAGACGCGTGAAAACTGCTCAAACAAATCACTTGTCCGGCAACAATTTGTCATACTCACCGTTTCTTCTCGACAATCCGCACCCAATAATGTTCGTACGGCTTCGAAAGAAAAAGTCTTTTCAACTTGGAAAGAAAAAAATATTCATTGTTAAAATACGCACCACAATTCCAAAAATATTGTCGTAAACAATTCATGGAAAAGATGCCGACAATAAAACTGACGATTACTTGCCAATTTATTTTTTCGGTGAGAATTTTATTTCGTGTAAACACTGAATCAAGTGAGGACACCATTTAGTAACGATAACACAGTTCAGAGAATTAATTAAATTCACTCTCTGGTATAAACATGCCGCAAATATAAAACAATTACACTGGCACGCAGAAACAAACTCTACCGTAGTTTCATTAATTCGAAACAATTATCTGATAACCTTGTAACATGTGCATGTTGTTGCATGTGCGTATTCGCCAGCATCATGTATGGCCTATGCGCATCACAGATAATAATTCCACCTGGCGGCACACCATTTAATCAGATTGCTGTAAGCTAAACAAAGTTACTTGCAGACAACAGTTCATTGCAGATGCAATTAATCAGTAATCGAATAACTGTCGATAGAAACAAACGTTAATTTTTGCGCCAATCGCTCATCAACAGTTCACCACGCTCCTATCGGAGAATCGTTTGCAACCTGTCGCGGCCTTAAAAACGACGAAATACGGTCCGCCTAGTGAAAAAGCGCAATTCTAAATAAACGGCCGACATAATTGCTGGCACAAAATTTAACGCTGTTTATTTCAGAGTTATAATTGGTCACGCACCTACTGCCTATCTGTAACCGTGTGAAAATGTCATCTGGCGTTTGCTGATCTATGGTAGTAGAAGGTCATGTTGGTGCTATTGCGTTTAATTTACGCTGCGCATTTCCATGTTTGAAAAATGTTTATATGTTGTGCATGTGCGAAATCAACCTCCGTAATGCCGCGATATTAATTAACGATTTGTTTATGTCGTGAATAAAAGTTTGCAGCAGCTGGCCGGGCAACAACAATGGAGAATTAAAACTTAAAACGGAGCGATTAAACCGTACAGTGCAAACAAGAACATTAGTTGGCACGTTTATGAACTTTACTGTTGCAAAATACGATGCGGCAAGCTTTGGTGTAAATTGATATTTCGCCCGTGCTCGTTCCATGCGGAAATGTGTGCACCATTTTGCAGCTATTTTATTCATAAACATATCGACCGAACTAAGCAGTGGAAATCACATCCCTATGACGACTGCTGACCATACCAACATTTACCGCCATGATCTATTATTAATAAATAATACGTGACTAGTTTTAGATTTAGGTGATGTAATTGACGCGTTCAGGCATTATGGCATATGCGGGACATGTGAATATGTGGGATTAGGATCGTGGGATTGGAACTTTTACCAGTACCTCGGGATCGAATAACGAAAGTCCGAGCCGGGAATCGAACTCGGGATCGCCGCACACATGGTGAATGCCATACCACTGAGCTAATTGCCAATCGCGCTCAAAAACTTGAAAGCAGCAACGGCTTAGTCCTAAATAATTTAACACGCAGTTGCAACGCGATCCCAGATGCCGAATCTTCCACTTTTACAACTATAGCAGTTTTTTTTATTACCGATGTCCATAGAACTGGTCGGAACTGGCCGTTGGGAAGAAAAATACTGCAGAATGGCGTCTTTGCTGAGTTTTAGAGCCTATAAAAGTACGATTCCATTTTGTGCAGAGTTTTGCGGAAATAACTGACGGATAAGAAAGCCGATCTCCCTTCTCTGTTCCTTCTCCCCCACCCCTCTATTGGACATATTCCGTTCTGTCCAGATTGGACTTTCTCTTTATAGAAAGAGACTGGACATGCTTAGATTTTACAACCAAATTATCGCTCAGCTATCCGCGCACTGGCGCCTCTATTTCGACAAGTCTAGACACGTATACTCGTACATGACCATGTCGCTCGATGCAGCCACTCGACACCACGTATTAGCCAATAGCATATACCGTACGGGTTAAAACAAATGGCACCAAAATGCATCATACTATGTATTCGCAAAATGTTGACCGATTCTTTTGAAACTTGGCATAGATATTAAACAACACATTCATTTTAAATTTCTCGAGAATATATTTCGCAGAATAAATTCATAGGTCTTGACTTCAAGAGTTTTTGAAAAAATCTGCCTGCATTCGCCAAAACAGCCATCAATAGACGCGCCAATCACTCAACGGCGCATGCGCTTGTGTTGTTTGAAAAATGAGGACACTTAGTGAGAAAAAAACTGAAATGAAAAATTTGGTTGTACATAAAACAGCATTGTTTGTACAAAATGTCGAAACATTTGGTAAATATTTGCCGAATTTGTAGTCAAAACCGTTTTGCTGCCTTTTATTTTAGCCCACCCGCACAGAGCGGCAGCGGCGGTATTTGGGAAGGTTAAGGTTCGAATCCTTGGCCGCGCGCTTATTTGCTTTCGACTGAATTCGGATGCGCTACACATACAATGTGGTCGTAAAAAGAGCGCATGGGAGGGGAATTGTATAATTGAGGCCACCAAAAACACGAACATCGTAATCTAAACTACTTGAATTCGCGTGCGCGGAAAACTTTTATTCGCATTTGCTAAACGAATAATAAGTCGAGATCATTACGGTATGACTAGCAGTCTACATCCCCCATCTCCCACTTCCAATAAAAATAAAAAACTAATACGAAAAACGCAGTTATTATCTCACCAACGTAACAACGACGCCGATGCGAAATACGCAGTTTCGCGTTTTGTGTTGTACCAATATTTGCCTCCGTGTGAAAATCAAATAATAAATAAATTTTCGGAGGGGTTCCGCATGCTGGCTCCTCGCGAAAAGCGGCCTATTGCGTAGACAGCTCTATAAATATATCGCGGCGCGCATATAGCGTCACGCGATGCCGTTTGTTTTCGGCCTGGCTGAACTCTGGAACCCGGCTCGAATTGTACGTGTACCTTTTCCCCCAGTACAGCGAGGAGGCAGCTTAGGTACATAAATTTTCGTTTTAACTGCACGAAGCCTATTAGTGGCGTGAGGCCTCCAGATGATTGTGGCAATTACGCGTGCGGCGGAGTTGCTATAGACAGATAAATGAGACGTACGGGAGAGCGCGCGTTAGTAAAATTAAGCAAACAGACATTTTCGGGATTTATGGCTCCACGGACGGATGCATCGCTGAAGTTATTCCACTAGGAGAGAACTCTTGTATTCGTTTGTAGCAAATTATGTTTCACGGATTCTCTCTTGAAACGCACTGAGTGAGACCCAAACGACTCGCAAGCAACCGAAACCTTATTACTGTTGTCGTCGACTATTATTTTACCGGTTATCAAGGTGAATGGGTTCAAATTCCTGTCTAATACGCTCGTAATACCGTAACCATTTTAACTAAAAAGAAGATAAATGGAATGTATATCACGTAATCATCAGTTAAGAACAGAAGCAACCAAATCGTGACAGAAAAAAACAAAATAAATCGTGACTGACATTACATGCCCTTGTTCATAAAATGCTGTATAAACTTCCGTGTTAGTCATTGAGAATAAAGAAAAATAAAGAAAAAAAAAATACAGCGTACGATATAAAATGTCAAAATGTTACAAATATTGAGTCATAAAAATGAGATGCACTACGAAAAGTAAAATAAAATTTTATACTTGTTTTATTTTTTTTTAAATACCATAACGAAGCACGCTGTCGACCAGCACAAGTATCTCACGGCCAATTCACCTAACCATAGAATTTGTAAAACGGGAAAATTGACGCAATTTTAATTTGTTGCTAATTCTGTCACGAATGAGTAACACTATTTTGGAAAATGTATGAACTACCCCTCTTGGTGAACTACACGCGCACCGGCACCGTAGTCGCAAAAATATGGCCAAGTAATCGAAGGCCGAGTTAAGGGATTCACCATCGTGAAATTGGTAGAGTTCGGCATAGAAGAGCGGCGGCCTGCCACGCGTCCCGAGAACCGACGGTCCGAATCAAACTCAATTTTAGTTTTGTCATCCATCAATGATGCTGCACGAAAACCGAGTACCCGCGCAGCGAGTAGCGCGAGACGAGAGACGAAGGGAAAGAGAATAGTAGAAACAGAGAGAGAGAGACGGTTGAGAAGAAAAGCTGACACCTTAAGTGTGGAATAGATGGAGGCTTAGGTATAGCGCGTCCACAGAGAACTCCAATTCCGCTGAAGGAAAATATTTTGCAGCTGGTCCGTGAGTACTTTTTAGAAGCGGACAGGATCCCAGCGTGGTATTATAAGCCAATGGGATTCTGGTACCCAGGTGCGTGTGGATATCTGTCTTGGACACAAAGCTTGTCTCGACCAAATCACCCTGATGCTCCCCCGGGAATACGACGTAGTTATCACGGTTTGTCCCAGGTTTGAAATAAAACTCACGAGATTCGAATAGAAAACTAACTATTGATAGCTAAACCGAAATCAGTTCTAATAGCATGATCTTGAAAAAAATTACATCAAGAAAAATGCCTTGCACCCCCAAGGCAGCATATTTTTCTACTACTTCTTTATCCAGTTTTTGTGAGGTGGTTGAAAAGATAATTATTGAAATGTTATCGGTTCATCCATTTTTATTGCATCTCTGCCTCTATAGAATCGCACTTGCGCCATACTTTTATCACCTGTTTCGAGTGGAAGGGAACAAAGGTGTCGCAGAAATATATGCCAGAGACCTCGGGCAACACATCAACCCAACGATGCAAAATAAATTTTGCCAGGTTTTTAATCGTAGCTTATGAATCCCTTAAAATCCGTTGAAATTATTTAAAATACATATTATTCATTTTGATGAGCGGACACCAAATGTTAGGTAGGTCTTACCAAAGTAGCTTCTATTAATCGCAAGAAAAAATAAAGCATTAGCAAAAGAGCTTTGGTAAGGTTTTTACATCAACTAACTCCCATGGAAAAAAGCTACGAGCTCCCAAAAAAAAGGTTGCAAATGGCTAAAAGTGCTTTTACATGTATTTAATTTCTGCGCGCATAGAAACAATTCATTAGGCACTCCTGTGCGACAGCGCCTTTGTTCAGTGTTTTTTAGAAATTCGATTCCATAGGAAAAAAATCAACACAGAATCAGTCAACCAGAAATGTGCACCTATAGTTCTAATGTGGCACGGTTATCGCAAAAACCTGAATGCGCCATTGTTCTTAGGAGGGCATTCAGGAGGAGAGAGAGAGAGGAATCCAAGGCACCGTGAGGATGACTTGACCGCACCATATATTATTCCGTCGCGCACTCGTCCAGCCAGCTCGGATCGTGGTCGACTTCACGACGTCATAATGGCCAGCTGCCGTTTGGCCGCATCAAAAACATCCGTTCGGTGTTGGAGGATCCACGGACGAGGAAGAGGAGGAGGATGAGGCGAGGAGTTTGCGCGGTCGGTTTTCGAGGGGCAGAGCGCTCTCATGAATAACAAGGAAAATCATTTAAGACTTTCTTTTCTTACGAGGGCGCCACGAACATCTTCTCCCGCGCGTGCCGCTGACAGAACACCGCCATCCCAGGGAGAGAGAGGGAGAGAGAGAGAGAGAGAGAGAGAGAGAGAGAGAGAGAGAGAG
>JAUJYS010005680.1:0-10874 GCA_033995665.1 Melogona broelemanni
TGGCAACTTTGGCGACATCTAGTGAGAGAATGTGGCAATAAACACACACACACACACACAAACACACACACACACACCATTTTCAGTCTTATAGTATTAGACAAGTGAATGGCGTCCAGGAGTAGCCGTGGAGCCTATGGGAAATGCTCGCGGAGCCCCAAGGGCTCCGCGGAGCACAGTTTGGGAAACGGGGTCGTAAACCATCCCCAAAAAAAATTCGCCGAATAACTCATTGTTAATCCACTGCGAACGAAAGTGGTCAACTTTGTCCGTGGCTGCCGTGTCCTCAAATATAAATCAATTTACTACAACACTTTGCGTGCTTTTCATTATAAGCTATTTGTAGTTTAATTGGAGTATTTTGTAAATGGTTACGATTGCACTGATGTGCAGGTCTCCTTGCGTATTGTAATGTGTCAGGCCTATATGAGTAACTGGTTTTCGGTGTACTACTTTTTAGGTCAGGGTATTTCTGGTCATTTATTAGATTACTATCACTGAAGCCTTTCTCTTTTAAATATGCATGTATGTTATTTCTTAAGCAAATGTGGTTTTCACATTGCCGCTGTCATGCAAGACTTTTACTGGACTAGCGGGATGAAAAGTTGTTACATTCTAATAATATTGAATACTCAAATTAATATGAGATACTTTTTTGGATATTTACTAATCTGAAGATATTTGACGAGAAATAAAAAAAACGCGGAAAATGTTCACATGTCCACATGTTCAGCTCACGTCAATTACCGACAGGTGGTAAAAAATTGCTCAGATATATTTTCGTAAAACAACACTTTCGTGGCACCGTGTATTCGTCCGATAAAAAAAATAATCTGGAGTTACAATTTTGTGTATGGAAGAGAGGTTGCGCCGCGTTTGTAGCCATGTGGCGGCGAAAAACCGTTCTTTGTATGCCCGCCTTTTTCTCTCCCAATTTTTTTCTCCCCGCTGCTCTTGTTTTAGATTTTGCGACATGGCTCTTAGCGCAAAAATCGATATATTGATTAAATAATCAAACTGGCATTGCGGAGCGCGGTGCGGCGTATAGGGAGGTCTCGAACTGGGGGAGGAGAGAGAAGAGTGGTGGGGGTCAGTCTCCCCCCCCAGCAAAAAGAGAACATGCATGAACACGCGTGTATATACAACGACCATGCCCGAAGAATTCCATTAGATTTGCTGTGTTGCTCCGCGCCTGTACACGGTGATTCATAAGTTTACAACCACCTCCCCCCCTCCCCGCCGTAGCTCCATAAGTCAGCTAAAAAATGAACGGATGGTTATGAAATTTGGCACAAATATATTACAGTATGAATGATGTTTTACAGTTTTTTTAATTTAAATTTCCCGGTACGAATTTTGCATTTTATAGGTGGCGTTGCGTTAGAGCAACTGGCGCGCATTGCATCACCTGCTCCCTCTGGCGTTCACAGAGGAAGACACAATTGCGATTAAATTTCTGCGACAAAATAAAAGTTGAGGTGCGAATACACTGCTCAAGATTGTTCAATGGTTCGCTTATATTTACTCCATATTTGTGCCAAATTTCATAACAATCCGGCCAGTTTTAGCTGACTTATAAAGCTACGGCGGGTGGTTTCGTCAACATATGAATCACGGTGTGCAGTCAGGGAGGCCCCGGTGACGGCAGCGGTCGTAAATTGACACACATTTGTCGATCCATTAGGAGATAGGGGGCGTGACGATCGCTCGCAAACTCGTGCGCCCCCGTCGAGTTACATATTCTGTGTATGGCGCGCCCCCCCCGCGCATATTGGGGACGCCAGCGCTGTTGGGGAAATATAATGCAATCTAATGCACGGACCGCCACATATTTTTCCAGCAGCGCCCCGCCTCGCGAGCGCGGTGTTTGTAGTAGGCCTATTTAATATTGATTGATTGGTTCCTTCACTTCGGTGCGCTTTTTTGCTCGACGTCGTCATTCGCTCTCTCGCCGAGGTCTGTGTCTACGCGCACGACTATTTTTCATGTACCCGGTATACCATAGAGCGAATCGCATATATGCGGGGGGCGTTCCAAAATTGGCGGATATTTTTTTCGCTGTCATATTTTGTGGGACTGATCAGCCTTATTATCATTCGAAATTAATTCTAGTAGTGTCTTTAGGAAAAAGTCCCAAGTGTTTCAATTGGTCCTCGGAAATTTGGAAGTAGAAGAAAACACCCACTAAATAATTTGTTTCAGATACTTCGAGAGCAGTCATCAGTCAGCGGAATAAAAATAAAAATTAAGACTGCCACATTAAGTTTTAAACGAACAATGATTTTGAAAATGTCACTGCAGACAAACAAATGTTTGTTTTGTAATTCCTCCGATCGCTAAATTATTCTTGAGTTATTCAAAAATAATTTCTTGAAATGGATAAGTAATTAATAAATAATGATAATCATACAATTATAAAAAGGTTTTCCAATTCAAATGATAACTCGTTTTGCTATTTACGAATTCGCATAATGCCAGCTCCATTCCATGATTTCCAAGCTATGAGCCACCCCGCGTCACTGCTGCACCGCAAAGCACAGTGATGGCAATGATTGCCTGTTTATAAGGGGCAACGCCATGACAGCCGCGGGAATTCTGAAGCCAGACAACTCTTATTATTTTAATTGACTTCTATGTAGAAATTGTCTGTCGATCAATTAATTTGAAGTGAATAGTAGTGCTGCTGGTTAAAAATTATGAATCCGTCGAAAACCTGAAAACATTGTTAATTTGAAATACACAACACAAAGTATATTCAATTAAAAAGAAACGACCGAGACAGAAATAGTTTGCACGCATATTATTATCTTCAATTTTTCAATAATATTTAATACATTTGCCGCCATAAATCATTTTTTTCTCTTCTCTCAACTTCGCATGTACACACCGATGATGACTATAGATATAATAATGAAATAAATGAGTGATGACCAAATGAAAACAGTGACTTCGTAAATCAATCAACAATCGCCTTTTTTCTCTTTCTTCTTCTTCAACAGCAACAACAACAACGAAAAAGAAGGGGAAAAAAATTGTCAGGAGTATAGAGCGCTCACAAGAAAAAAAGAACGAAATACGGATGATGCGATCTTGTTTTTTTTTTAATGACGTCGACCAATCAGGTTGCACTAGGTGGTTGTGCTTCCCCCACGTCACACGTATAACAGCGACAACGATAAAAGTTAAACTACTCCGTCCCTAGATGGCGCTCGTGAGATGACCATCTTATGGCTGCCTTGCGCGTCTCTTTCAATAAAAGCTCGTGGGCGCGCGCACACTTTTTCTCCTCCATATATTTATTTTTTACACACAATCACTTTTTTTTGCAATTTTATTATCATATTTACAAAGCGTAGTAACCGAGCGAGCATGCCTCAGGCCACCACAATGTCCCTCGTATAGCCAGCCGCGTGGTGGCGCTCCAGTCGCGTCGAATTTTATCTTTGGACACCAGCTGCAAAATGGGGGCGCGTTTCTATCTCTCTCCCCCCCCCACTCTTCCTCACTATTTACACAATTACAAATAGATCGTCTATACTATATAGGCCCTCACACAAACTATACCCATATCCGGATAAGTGAAAAGAAAAGGTGTCGATTACTGAAACCGGATTCGATTTGGAGCAGACCAATTACCAGCTCGGTCTTTTTACTGCAGTCGAACCAGAAAATAAATTATCATAATAATGGCGTATTTAATCGCAACCTTCGAAAATTGGCTCGTTGGAATTATATAAATGGAATCGAATTTTGACAGGTAGAATGTCACAAGATCTAATTGGTCATCAAGTAATTTGTCGTCTCGTAATCTCATTAGTCAATGCTGCCAAACCACAATTTGTATTTAAAAAAAATATATATTAATCGTGTCTAGAATGTCGCATTATTTTCTATTTTAATGATCGGTTAAAACGTAGAATGGGATTGACCTTTGCACTCTAGTAATGGGTCCATAGCTTAGTTACCCCAAACTGCAAAAAATTCTGACCTATACCCAATCGAGTCGATCGAAAATGCCCTTTGCGGCTCGCACGGTGGCTGTTGCCCGCATATTAGTATAGTTGGTGTGGCACGGCTTATTTAAATATTTATATACATATAACGGCTTTGGTCGCATCACACAAAAGAAAAATTTTGAGACGAAATTTTTGTACAAGGTTGTATACAGATGTGTGAGTGTGACCTATAGTTGGCACGCGCAGGATCTTCGTTTTTCGCCTCTCACTTGTTTCGCTCCATTTGAGACACACACGGGGGGAGGGGGGGGGGCAAAGTGTCCTATGTACACTGGCGGCGACGCGAGCGCGACGGGCAGGGGAGATAGATCACCGCGTTTTCTCTCAGCGGACGGCGGACCTCGCGCACGTTGGCCGACCGTCGAGCGGGCCGAACCCGCGGATGATGCCGCCGCCGCGTTGTCTTCGACGGTCGGTCCTCGGCGCGCGGATCGGCGGGTAACTGTTGTTGGCGGCGGCCCGTCGACGGCGCGCGCGATGGCCGCTCCCCACCACCATCACCACCGCCGTCGCGGGTCAGTCGCTACCCGGACTGGACAGTTCCGACGGCGTGCCAGGGATGTGCGATGACATGGACATGTCGCTGGGTGGGTGTTGGAGACTGTCGTCGTTGCCTAAGTACGTCAGCTGGGGTTGCGAGTGCGGTCCCATGCCGTCGTCCGAGTACCCGTGCATCTATGGAAGATAAGAGAGAAATTCGGACTTGAATATTAAAGCACCCTGTACGATTTATATTTTTTGGAGGGGAAAAGTACAAGAATGAACGAGCAGCGACATATTTTTTAGCGTGGCATTATTGAAGCATTTCAGCAATATTTATTCGCAGACCGCACGAAAATCTTCAAATATTAAGGACGAGCAAACACGATCCCTTAAAGCTAAAGGATTGCAAACACAGCAACGTCAATCTGCAAGTAGGTGACATGTGCAACTGTCGTGTACATGCGAGATAGTGCTGAGGGCTGTGGATGTCAATTATGGAAAAACAAATATGTGCACAAAAGCGTTAAAACAGCAGTTATTCGGTTTACTGTCGCCAGTCAAACCAACATGTACTGGCACATGAGTTGTACTACACTCGATTTTTATTACTATTATCGACACATTATTTTCCTTAGTTTGATAAATGTGTTCTAAAATACCACAGTTTCGGAATAATTTACCACAAGCTGATCGAAAATAAACTCTGAAATGCTAATTGTACAGGTAGAAAATGATGATATGCAGGGTGATTACAAAAAAAAAACACTCCCTAGAAATTTTGTAATATTCTCTTTAATATTTAATAAATTCTTTTGATTTTTTTAACAACTAAAAGCAGTTTGTCTGTTTATCAAAACAGTCGACGAATCTTAGTGAGCGGATTTGATAATTAAAGTATAACTATGAGTGTAAACACTGTACTCTTTTGAGGGGTCGTTTAAAAAATTGTCGGTATTCTTTCTTTTACTTGCACAACACAAAGCGGCAACTACCCGTATATAACAAGTCCACGGACGCAAAATAGTAGTCCTCACGCACCTCTTTACATTTCTCACACCTTCTAATTTTGACGACTTCACATATATCCCGCTCTCTAGTTTCCTCGCCCAGCAGAGTATGAACGAACCTTTGCAGCCTTTTAGCCGTAGCTATATGTACATGTATATCATAAATAGCTTCTTGAGATCAAGAGCATATCTTAGTGCACATCGAAATAAGCGATGAAGGGTAAGGAAAGACGAGCAATTTCTGTTAGCGATTCTAAACATCATCCAGGGGCACTGGTTAAAACGAACCCCTCACATATTGCCTAAGCAACTCGTATGGTAAATAATCTCCAGTAGTGATATAAGAATTTCCCCATAAAAAATTAACCTTACTCTATTTATACCATAGTATTAATAACATGTAATGGGTCCTGAATAGATGAAGATATCATATATTTAAATAATTAATGTTTTACATTTTCTTAATCGGAAACTGCTCAGAGATAATCAAATTAATGTTGAATTGAGAAAACATTTTCATTTTTTAAAAATAAACAATAAAAAATGTGATGAAATTGTGACCCTCAGATTTCCTAATTTTTAAACGAGTATGTACAATGGTAATGGTCTCAGGTGTTTTTCTCCCGACACCTTTTTACTTTTTTAATATGTAGGTTATTCCTAAGGGGTTGGCCCGCAACGCGTCACAACCGACCGACTCACGGTGACGTGGCATTTTACGCGTGGCTGCAAAGGAAATCGCGCCGCGCGGCGGAAGACAGCATCCCGGAGAAAGGCCATCAGTTTGGCGGCATCACACCAGGTGATGTGTCCGCGTCTCACCTTTTGCGCGCCTCTTTTCTCTCTCTCTCTCTTTCCTTCTCTTTCCCTTTGCCACTGATGGGATGCCGACGACGCTGCCGCCACGCCGTTCCCTTCTCTATCTCTCTCTCTGATTCTGACAGGACGGATTAGAGGCCGCCAAGCTGTTTGCCTGTTGATGGAATTAGTAATGCGTCGTGCGGGCAAGACACTGCCATGACAGCGGAGGCCTTTGTTGGCCGCTGATTAAATACCAAACACCACACGCGCATGCGCCTGTGACGTACACGTCCGCCATCATGGATAGTGTGCGATTGCTTTATTATAATTTCAGCAATTACCACACGAAAACAGTATTTAGGCTCGACTCTGTTGGCGAAAGTTCCTTCCTCATGAAAAATAATTTGCACTGGTCGATGAAATAGGACGGTGGTAACACACATTTACCGAATGGTCATGTGCGTTTCACCGTGTATTTTTTTTAATTTGATTTGTCATGTCATTGACGCGTAATTTGAAAACAACTTTAAACCGAACCAAGTTTTTGTAAACAAATCTAAAGTATGCATCGAATTATCGTTTGGCTTCAAGATTAGTATAATCTTGGTTTGGCTTCACATTCTTTCAGCTCAAATTTCGTATCAATCTATGGTGAGGAAAGTTATTATTTGTAATTGTGAGATAATATAGAAATCAATTTAGTAATTGGTTAGACAAATTTATATGAAAACTATCAAAACAATAATATTTATATATATTTTTCCAAATTCAAAAATCAATCATATTTAAATAGATGCTAGATATTATTAGCCATGGGTGAAGTACATCTCAATACAAACAGTTTTATTAAAATATTAAACTACATGAAAATCTTATTTAAAAATCTAGGTTTTTTAAAATTCGAAAACACGACCTGTACCGGTATTTTAAGACACGAGAAAATATATCATTAGATCAGTAGAATTGATCACTTGAGTCGAAAACACACGAGCGTGTATCTCATGTAGACTACATGTATTGCAAATCATTATCCATGAACCTCATTGTTAGGAAAGAGGTCTTACAAAAAGGGTACTGCGTTGTACAAAAGAGACGTGATGGTTTTTGTTCCCCACTTATCTAACGCCACCCCCAGTTAACATTTGGAACGAGCCAACAAGCCTTTCATGGTGAGGGTTGTAGGCCATCACCTTGAGTCGATTATTGTGCCAAAATATACGCAGAGAGCTTTGGGTAATTGTCTTAAGCGCTTAATCCGTAATTCATACGGTGAACTTGCACAGTTCGCGATGTATTGTTCGCTAATGTCGGAAAGCTCCATTTGACAAATTAGTATTTTTTTAATCTTGCGAGATGAGCGGCAACGGCGGCGCACAGAAACATACTGTAGCCAACAAATTGGTTATGATTATGGCTTACAACGTGCGAGACAACGAGTTAAGCTCCTATTGAAAACTAGCATGGTTGTGAACGTACATAACTACATGATAGGTTCTGTGAAATGAATATTAAACTACTGGTTCTTGTTGGGGAAATAATCGGCAACGCTGATGTTAGAAGTGCTGGCAAATTACTTTATTTTCGAACGAATTAATTTCAATGCTTTAAAGTGCATTTTGATAAATAAATATTATAAACGACAAATTTTTACGGCATTGGATATTATTTTCAACGTACCTATTCATATGATGTTGTATACAGTATAGTTACTGTATTAAGTAGTAGTACAATATACTTGGGTACACTTCCTTGTATATATCACACATGTTATTTTATTGTACATATTTTATGTTACTACGTTACTTTATTTTAAAATTTAAATTAATGCTAGTCGAGGTAATATTTTCATTCTTGAATTTCCAGCGACTGAAGAAGCATGAATTTTGAAGAGGCTTCCATTTCTAACGGCTGAAGAAACGCACGAAGCATCAGTATTAATTTGGCTAGCAAAATTTGCATTTTTCAACAGTGTTCACCGGCAAAATTTCCTCGTGCAGGAAATTCAACACGTTATCGATGCCGTGTTTGGGCGTACGCTTGTTCCCACAGAATATTGGCATATCGGCCTGGTTACCATCTTGCCTCAGTATCGGCTGTCACTGATTTTTCAGGGATGTACAAGTGCAAGGTGCGCGAAATTTTTAAAGTCGGCGACAGCGCATGCGCCGCCAAAGCACAAACTGAAGACGCGCAATGCAAAAAGCGTGTCATTGATGAAAAAGAAAAGAAACGCGGATGACGGCCGACCCCGCCAAAGGAACCCGCGAGGTGCAACCATACTCCTTAAGTGCAAGTTGTGTGTGTGTTATTATCGCCGATCTCAGCAGCCCTGTCACGTGTCCTCATGAGTACAGGAGCAGGAAAATTAATACCAACGGCACTGTTTACTTCGTAAGAGGATGTCTAAAGGAAGACACGTTATTTCCTAGGGATTGATTTCATAATGGGATTCCATTTCACTTCATAACAGGGTTTTCCACTTGGTTTTATTTTTTTCTGGTGGGAAAAGCCACATCTGATAATCGTGATTTTGGCACGTTGCAAAACAGGCGCGTACACTCAATTAAATGAACTTAAACGATTGAAAATATACTTCAATCGCTGTTCTGCTTGCATGCATGCCAATGCAATCAATTGGCGCACCAATTTTGATCATTTCTCTAATTTCAATATAATTATCATTAAATTTATAATTATTCTATATAATAAGGTACAATAACCTCCTGTAGTGTTATTCACTACAGTGATCAGGAACAAAAAAAAAAAAAAATCACTATTTTTCTATTCGTTTTCGAATTTCAATTTTAGTATTCCTTTCTAATTTTAGTACTCCAGAAGGGCATTGTTTTCCTATGACATGATATGATATGATTAGAACAGGAGCGCCAGTTTCTGCGACAAATCTCCTAAAACAATGTACTATGATTTCTCGGTTCACGCTCATCTCACGTGGGTCTGAAGAGGATTTAGGCTCGCATCTACTGACGTCTGGACGCGGCCCTGCGAGCGCACCAGTGCGCCTCAAAGTTGGCTCCGCGCCGTCCATTCATTCACCGCTATAGCATGGCCGCTGGCGCCCTTCACTTCCTGCAGCGCTACACCAGAACGTACACATCAACATCATGCATGGCGGCACATCACAGGCGCCGTGCACCTGACTGCTGCACTCGCTTCAGGTCGGAAAGGGACAGAGTGGGGGTTGTGGAGGTTAGGGTAGTTTGTTGGTGGCTGGTTCGGCGACCAATCGGCTCACGTAGTAGGACCCATGCAGGTACGCGCGTAGGAAAAAAAGAGGGGTATTACTTGGGGTGTTGGTAAATAACGTAAAGTGCTTCGCTGGGTGAAAATTCGACCTTACTTGTTAGCTGGTCATTTACCATTTCCTTCTACCTACGAGCCTCACGATGGCCTCAATGATGGCGGATAAACGTTTTGCGGTACCGCCATTGCTCATTGTTATAACACGCAGTGCAGATTAGTCAATTGCTATGTAGCATATTTCATCGATATAAATATGACGCTATAACTGTTGGGGAATATAATACATTGCAGAAAACACTTTTTCGAAGCGGTAACGTTACTCTTACGTGAAATCAACGTTACTTTTGCAGCAGCAGCAGCATCACGTGGAATAAATGCGCTTGAATAGAGAGTTTGCGCATGCGCGAGTATCAAAATTACGTCACACGTCGCAATAGAGCGTTAGCAGTGTCTCACGTTCAGCCGTTCATTAATTAACGCCATGGCTATTCTAACGTTATTTGCGACCAAAATTTATGTATCCATTCGTCACGTCCGGTTTAGAATGAGTGCGATTATTTTATGAAATGTATTATTTTACGCAACTTATTTATCCGAAAGTAATGTACATGCGAATGTAAACGCGAATTTACTTCAAGCCATTTCGATGCTAAGAGGCCGTAATGTGTCTAACACTTGTGTGATGGAGTACCATAGAAAAAAAAACGTTGCAACAATTTTTAATCTCCCATATTTCAATCGTCAGTGATTGTGTCCTACTAATTCGAAGCACCTCCGCCTGTCCTGATTGGTCCGTCACCTGTCATCGCCTGTCACGTGATTTGTGCAGATTTCTTTATTGTTGCACCGAGTACGCGTTTCTTTTTCTACAATCCGGCAACAGAAAAATTAATTGAGACACCGCCTTTGAAAGTTCATGACTGCGGCGGCCTGGGGAGATTTGCTCATGAAGCGGGATTAAAATTCTTGTTTTTTTTTTCTCCACGTCTCTCAGTCTCTCGACATGAGTTATTTTTTGTGGCTCATGTCTGCGGTTTCGGATGCTAAAGGGGTCGCAACTTGAGACATAAACGAATCGAGCAACTGAAGGATGACAAAGAATAAAAAATTCAATATTCGTTTCAGTTCCAGTTCAGTTAAAAACTTTTTGGAATAATTAATGTTGCTGGACGACTCGTATTTCAAAAATATTAGAATGTTAATCACGAAACCGCGTGATTTGAAGACGTGATTGTACGAACCGATGGCTCAGTGGGTATGGGGACATGCTACGAAACCAACGGTCCCGGGTTCGATTCCCGGCGCA
>JAUJYS010005681.1:0-10874 GCA_033995665.1 Melogona broelemanni
CTGCCGGGAATCGAACCCGGGACCACCCGCTTAGTAGTCTATGATTATAGCCACTGTACCACGGGGGCCGCACATCATGCGATCAGACTATAACAAAATAAGATTTAAAAAATGAAACCAAAATAATTGTATAATTATGTGACAACCTATGATCGGAGAAGCACTTTGTGTAATAAAATAAAAAAAAATCCATAAAAAAAATCTGGAAAAATCAAAACAGGAATAGTTCATCGATTTCTTTGTGATGCTATCTCTAGACACATAACAGATTATCGGGCACAACTACAAACTCGACTAAAACATTCAAAGTTCGTCACAAAAAATGAAAAGCATCACATAAAGTACTAAAATCGACGAAATTTCGAAGACAACCCTACGAGCCCAGAAACCCGAGCATCAACCAGTCAAAAAATCCTCAGTTCGTCGTAAATACCGACAGCTGCCCATCTTAAAGAAAAAGCACGGTCACGGATTCCACCTGCGCCGCTGCGCCGCCCGACCCTGCAACCGCCACAGCAACTGCAGATGCTCAGCCTCGCAGTCCGGCTGCACCTCCAGCCACGCCAGACACTTCGTAAACGACGCGTAAGCCTCCGCGTCACTTGGTGCCGCCACGGGAGGTACCACTGTCTCGTTACCACCACCACCGGCAAATCGTACCGACCGACCTGTCGACAACGGCGCCACCTGTTCGGCGTTCTCCTCTTGTCCCTCTCCCTCCTTTTCCTCGGACTCAGCCAGCACAGCCTCGATGATCTCCAGATCCGACGTTTTCCGCTCCGCATCCTCCGAGTCGATCGCCAGCCAACTCACCACCTCTGCCTCACTCACCCCGCCGTACTTATCGCGCAGCATACCGACGATACAACCCGCGTCGTCGGCTAACGCCGCATCGTCGTCCCGGTCTACCCCGTGGTGAACCTTCTGCAGCAACTCGTCCACCACCACCGCCTGCTCGTCGACCGATCCTAAACAGTACAGGGTGTCCCGCCAGTGCCGACGCACCGATTCCCCCGACACCCCGCGCCAGGCTTCGCTCAACATGTAACCGGCCTCCTTGACGGTGAGCCGGCCGCCCAGTTCGGTCAGCTGGGCCGGTAAACGTTTATTGCGGGGCCGGGCCACCAACACGCGGACGATTAATTCCCGACGGTAGGCGCGTTTGACGCTTTCGAAGGCGAAGTGGTTGACCGGTTGGGTGAGGAAGGCGGCGGATGGGTGGAGAGCCACGCAGCGGATGCGGTCCTCTTCTAGTAGGACGTCGTCTAGTAAAGGATGGGAGCCGCCGTCTACCTATAGGACCAATAGTTCAGTTGGTTAGGTGACTGATTAAGGTTACTAAATAGACAAGGTTCGCTTCAGTTCGAATCAGTCATCCCGAATTAATTTTTAAAACGCTCTTTTTTGCAATTTGTTTATTATTATAATTACTTTTAATAATTTCATTAACTCTTTAACTTTTATTGTCTTTCATATCATTTAAATTTTAAATGTGCTGCTTGTTCGGGAGCATGAGAGGTGCGGGGGAATATGCCTTTCCAGCGTTGTGTCGTCATCAAGACTACTAGTAATATGTTAGAAAATAGATGGTATGACTCCATCTTAAGCTTTATACATTCGCGGCATACGAGTTTTAATTTCATGTCACACATAGGTTATCGCGCTAGGAGAAATTAAGTTTTCTCCGCAAATCATACATTTCTGTAATTGTAATTGTAATTACCAGTAGTAAGGCGCCGGTGGCGGTGAGACCGGAGCCACAGTGGTAAGCGCGGACGGCCGGCGTGAATTCCTCGCGGAACCACTGGTTGAAGAGGTCACGGTCCATACGGCCGTCGGCGGCGTAGTAGCGGAATGGCATGCGGTCTGTGTTGTGGTCGGGCCAGGGCGGGCGGTAACGGGAGACCAGCGTCAGGCGGAGCTTGTGGCTGCCGGAGGCGTTGGCGCAGCCGACGACCACCATGCAGTCCCGCGAGGAGGGGCGGAGGGAGGTGCCGTCCGTGGCGGCGCTGTCGGTGCCGGGGAGCGCTCGCCAGTGCAGGCGAGCTTTGACCACCTGTGGGGTGTGGCGGGAGATTGGAATACAATTATTAACCGGTGACTGAATGGTTTTAGCGATAGAAGAATAGTTTAGTATGTGTGCTTTTGCAGTTTGTAATCGTGTTCTCAAATACTGTTGGTGTTAACGGTTTTGTATCACAATTTATTTTCAATTTTCTGGATGCTTCGCGTTGCTGGTATACCCTTTTCTGGTTTTTAATTCCATCTACACTTAAAAAATATTAAAAAATTTAAATGAAAAAGACTTTGGTGCGAACGACGTATAAAGTTATCAAAATTTAAAAATTCGAACAAATATTTCGGAATTTCTCGATTGTATTTACATTTTCTTGCTTCGTACATAAATTTATAATGTGTATCCCAAATAGCTTTTCTTCGAATTTTTAAATAATTTTTTTAAATTAAACAAAATAATTTTTACAGTATATATATATATATTTTTTTTAAATCACCGTAATCATAGTAACCTACAGGGTTACTGCACCCTCGTGTCTCTACGGAAATATGTGAGGGGCAGGGAGGGGAAGGGAACAGGGATGCAGCTGGAATAGCCAGACTGCAGGATCCACCCCTAAGCTCTGGACTTCCTAATGGAAGCAAAAAAAACCTAAAAAATGTAAAGACACACCGATCACAAGCATGAGCCTTAACATCAATTCTGTCTGCTCGGTGCCCACCAAGGATGTTAATTAAATTAATTAAATATTTAATGAACAAAATCAAAAGTGGCCATCACTTTTTATTAAAAAGTACATGTTAAAAACAAAATTCTGCGAACGAAAATTGACGTGATTTACCGTGATAAACCGTAACTATTTTCGGCTACTATCATATTTAATATTAAATAAGCTTCTTCCAGTTTCCAGACTGCATTGCGAGTAACCGTAGTTAAACGAGCCGAATGCTCCATTACCGAGTAGATCTGCTCCGGACCGAGACACCCGTCGTGCACCAGCGCCCGCAACCGACTTATCTGGGCCTCCACCAGCTGCGCGTCGCCGTCCTCAGCGCCGGGCGCCACTTTCGGCTTGGTCACCCGTTTCGACCGGACGCCGTTGCGCTGCTTGAAGCGGTGCAGCCAGCCGGTGCTAGCTTTGAACTTGTCGGCGCCTTCCTTGCCGTACAGCTGTCGGTGGAAATCCCTAGCCTTCTCCATTAGCACGGTGCCGGTGATCTGCACGCCCTTCTGACGCTCGCGAGTCAGCCAGAGGAACAGCGCTCGCTCCACCAGTTCGTCCTGCGGCCGCCGCATGGTTCTGCGGCGCTGCGAGTTGTTGGTGGAGGCCGGCGCTTTTGTCTGCATCTTGGCCAGGAAGGCCGTGATCTTGTCTTCTTGTCTCTTTATGTCGGACAGCGTGGCCTGGTTGAGAATAATTATATGTCAATGAACTGATTAATTTCAAAGACAACTGCACGGCCAGTGTTTATGACATTCTCTCAATATTAGGGTAGGATCAGTTGGAAGCTCGTAGAAAATGAGATCAATGTTTAATTGTTGGTTAGCATTCTGAAAGAAAGAGTGAAATGTCAATGTCGGGGAACTTGACTGTTTGGCTAGTAGCAGAACAAGGCGTCACACTAAAATTCTAAATTAGTGACAATGTAAGTATGACTTACACTTTAATTATAATTTCCTAATAGTGAAAGCGAAACACTCTAAATTAAAATAGGATATTAATCTTTCTTCAAAATTAGGTATTTAACCCCCTCGCCATTGGCTCCTCCGGGGCTGCTTCTTGACATTTGGATTTAGATTTCGACAGAATTGTCACCGCGCTTGAACATTTAGGCGACTACAGGAGGGAAATTGGGTAAAAGGGAGGAGGGGGTGGAAGGTTAGAGTGCAGCTCATTTATTGACATTTATTGTCATTGTAATTTATTATTGTTTGATCAATTTGAACGTTGGTTACAATTACAAACTGCTGTGATACAATCGGGAACTGGACGGACATACCTTGCCCACACCGTACTCGATGGCCAGTTTAGTCATCTTCTCGCCGGACTTGAGCCGGGCGATGATGTCCAACTTCTGCTGCAGAGTCAGCACGCTACGACGTCGTTTAGGCTGCAGGGGATCTTTGGCGACGGTGGCGGAATCGACGGAGGTTGACATGACCACCACGTCCGCCTGGTCGTCATTCTCGTGGTTGTCGTCCATGTCCATGACGCCGGCCAGGTGCCGGGAGTGAAGCGACGGCTGCTGTAGCGCCTGCGTCATCTCGTCACCGATGGAGCCGTCGTACGAGAGCGTGTGATCCATCTGGATCGTGTGTCACCGCTATATATGCGGTCCAAGAATAATTAAAATAAATGCGAAAAATTGTTTATTTACTCACTGACCTCACGTACCAATGGCATCACAGTAGGCCGCCATGTTTTTTTTTTGTGAGTTGCAAAAGTCAATTTAGACTTTAGAATTTCTGTCGAATTGGCAGCGTTGATCATTTAAGCGATTAGGGCAACACATCGTATAAAAGTTCGTATGAAAGAACATTTGAAAGTTCAACGCAGTTTAATCCGAACAATGCCATGTTTTCTAATTTTTGCGTCAATGGTGCCTAGTGCCGCATTACGCCTGCAGGTGGCAGGAGTAGTCCACCAAACATTTTTGAAAATGCACATAAGATAAAAACATCATGTTAAAAGAAGGGTGCGTTAATATTTCAAAGAAAGCATTCGGATTACGTGGTTGCGATGTGACTTTGTAAGAAATGGTTATAAATTAACGCATTTCACAAACTACGGATCAAGCAATCTATGTGAATGTGGCATTTGATCGCAAACAAGATGCATTTAGATCAGTTGTTCATTTGAGGTCTTGCCTGACAGTTTTGGTGTTGGTACTTTTATGCGCAAGTCTTATTAATGACGTCAGAGTCTCGCTTGCAGCAAATAAGAGATGCTGATGTCATATAGACAAAAACTGATAGCAATATGCGCAGCTCTTACAGAAAGTGAACCACCTTTATGATCACACCTTGTTCGGAAGACATTTTGGGTGAACCGCGCTCGGTAGGCCTTTAATTATAAAGTGATTCTGAAAAACATCGTTTTTTTTCGATTTTCGCTACCGTTTACGGATAATAGTGTGTGCCGCTCACGAATTCAACCACCGGAGGACTTCAACAGTTCATCTATGGTCAGGTAAATTGTTAATATCCGGTGTTCAGGCCATTGCGGGGATTTGAATGTTCAACGAGGGCGTTTTTGAGTTGGTTTCTGAAAATGAATTTTGAAGGTCTTTGATCCGTGGGGCGTCTTGTCATTCAACGTTTCCGTAAGGTGGCGCTGTTTGGAGATTGTTTCGTATTGTGATGAACTCTGCGCTGTTCTGTTGCCGAGATAACAAAGTATAACGCACCCCCTTTCGAAGGACTTTGATAAAAAGTGAATTATTAGGCTTAGCTAATACTAACCGCAACTGAAAATCCGCGTTCAATTACCGATTATTTATTTCCTGTGCGTGAAAGGCGTTCAATATTATTTGGTATTTATCGGCCAACACATCCACAATATCCTCATATGGCAGTCATAACTGATAGTGAAATGGTTCCGGCAAATATGTGAATCTTTAAATTTGAATGATGGCATTAGGCGCATAGGCCTAAGGGCCCTCCTGACGCTAGCGTTGATGATGTCCTTGCAAAAAGGCCAGTCATCAGTACCAAAACGACTGACAGCCTTGACCAAATCCTCCGAGGGTGAAGTCATGCGCATTTCTGTTAGTGGACGCGTCAAATGCCTGTGTTCCGATCAACCTAATGGTGTTGTTTACCTTGGATTCGACCATCTGAGGAGGTGTGGGAATCTAGCGAATGTGCAATTGTTTCGCCTAGCTACCCCCTTTCCCCCCTACACACATACTTACACACCTCATTTCTTGATCGCTTGGTTGTGGCTGGGATTCCTCCGTAGGGCGAAGCGCGTGGCGGAATCAAAATTTCTCCGCATGAATATGAATTAACCTTTTTGCTGCGATGTCATTGTGAGCATTGGCGTTGAAGTCTAGACGACCCCGGAATGAAACCCGGAAGTGAATATGCAGGACGCTAGTTCAAGTAATCACCCCTTCAATTCACTTAATTATACCCAATATATTCTATGAAGTGACCATTTGAGCGACAAACTAGCCAAATTTTAATAAAATTCATTGAACTCTATCGAATACTACATGTAATTATATCTGTTCCGTGTTCTATACGTCCTGACTCATTTACTTAATAGACGTTATCCTGTGAGACTACAGTAATTTATTTACAGTATACACTGTAACCTAATTAACAGCTTATGATTAGTTATATAAATTGTATATGTGCTTTTGTTGAACTGAGTAATACAGCAATATTATCCGTGTATTTGTTCTGTACTGTAATGATGCCTATACCATATGGCGTCGTCTGGGTTTTTTATTGTTAGCGCTGCAGTCGATTAAATTAGATGTCCAAATTGCTACCTTTCAACGTGTGTACGTGCGAACTGTTCGGATCATGTTCATCGTCATTGTCAAAACTATGTTGTTTCGGAAATACGTGATTGCGTTTCTTCTTTTCGCTGCCTGGGGATGAATGGAAAACACGGCGAAGCATTGTTCCGCCGCAAATTCTTGTTTAATATAGAAGCTGTCTCTAAGAGCGAGGTATCATTAATGTGTAGCACGTGGGTTGTTTGTTGCGCAATGATGCGTTAAAGACACGTTCGATACGTGTAATCTGGTTGTTGTGGTTTGGTCCGCTTTTCTATTCATTATTGACGGTGTGCAGCGTTGTACCGCAATGTACAATGTTATTTCGTTGCCCTTCACGTTTAAATGCATAGTTTCACTGGATGGTAATGGTGAAATCGAATCCGGAAACACGCCACGGACAATAAAATTTGGCCACATTTTTATTTATTGCGGTATGCTTGTGACCGTACGTGTAGCATCATTACAAAGGAATTGAGCCACCTATTAGTTCAACCGAGTTTATGGGAATCAAATCATAATACCTCTGAACGTGGAGTCAACCGTTAGGGTGTTTATTTTTGTTAGTTTTACAGATTTTTCTTTCACGTTAGCAGACAATCAATAATGTTAACTATGTCGTTATACGATGCGATGACGGTATTTAATTCTGTGATCCAAGGCATACCGCCCGGATTCCACCAACTATACACATTACTACTATATTATGATTTATTTAATGTTTATTTATATGATGTTTATATAATGCTTGATTATCAATAAATGTTGAGTGAATTGGAAATTGGTTTATGAGGAAAATGAGACTATTATTTTAGTTGCTAGGTTCCCGGAAACTGTATTATCAAACCACCTTTTATTTTACCACCCTTTTTTTCGGTATCCACCAACGTACGCAATCAATGTTTACCCACCAACGTTTCATCATAATTTTCAGACTCAATAAAATAACTTTCCAACGAAGTTTTTCACAGGCAAATTTTATTGATGCGTGTACTTGTGATAATCTTAGCTTATTCGTTCTATAATGAGATTCGTTGCAATAACTTGGAATTATTTCTCATTGAATAATATTGGCAGTGGTTCGCCTCACGTTGACTCGGCAAATTTATTTTCCCGACGCGTCTTCTTCGCAGAAATTGGCATGTCCTTATGTAAATCAATTTAATAAATAGTGTAGAGGTGTGTAGGTCGAGAAGAATGATGGCTCAGTGGGTATGGCGACATCCTACGAAGCCGACGGTCCCGGGTTCGATTCCCGGTGCAGGCTTTCGTTTATTCGTTAGTCTGGGGTACACTGGCGTCACCCCTGAGCTTCTATCAGGGAGTCCAGAGCTTAGGGGTGATCTGCAGTCTGGCTATTCCAGCTGTCATTCCCCATTCCTTCCCTTCCCTGCCCCTCACATATCTCCATAGATACACGAGGGTGCAGTAATACTGTAAGTGCACTAGGAACTACGGTGATTTAAAAAAATAAAAAACAGCAAACGCCACAACCAATTATATTTTCCCCCGCGAAGACTTTCTTATCCACATTGGTGGAGAAACCGGGTCCACCAAAATCTAACATTTCGTTGCGAAACGCCAAATTTCGGAAGACGATCTAAAAAGGAGTTCTTCGGGGGAAAAAAGCTTATCCCCGATAAAAAACAGCGAAGGCCAACCCGTAAATAAACGTTGTTATGCTGGGCCAAACTTAGAGTAAGAGAAAGAGAGAGCGAGCAGCCACACAAAATCGAGTAATCGTAGGAAAAATTCCCGAGCGTAAATTGAACAAGTGATGACAAGAGTGCACTCAATGGGTTTTCACGTGAACAAAAATTCTGAAATCGGCGGAAGCGAGAATTTTGGGGCGACGCCAGTACTACTTCGGCTGCCGGATTTCTTGGAACCGATTCAAGAGAACGACGAGACTGCTCAGTCGGTGTGCGAGGCCAAGCGGCAGAGACCAGGTGATTGTTGTCACACGCGAGGCGACAGCGAACGTTTTTAGACAGGAGAGACGCGTCATTCGGCCGGGAAGTGGAACTTACAAAACAAGAGCACGAGGACATTTGCCAACAGGAACCAGTCACTTACCCGAAAGGATGAGACCCAGCGTAGCTCGTTCCTTCTTGGTCAGCTCGACAAAGGCGGTGCCGCGATGACCATCTGCAAAAACAAACCCCCACAGATTTAATTTGTAAAAATCAGTACAGTACACCCAGTCATCAAACAGTACCAAAAAAAAAATTGTCCACAGACTTCAGGCGCAAAACAATGCATGCCACAGATAGACGTCAACGAACGAAGTTTACGTAACAAGTTTACAGAAAGTGTTGGGGGAGGAACGGAAAAGATCCGTTCCTAGGAACTGGTTCTTTTTTTCGATGAACTTTGGAACGCTAAGGTTACTTTTCCTAAGAAATAACGTTAGGAACGGTTTCGTTTTTTTTTTTGTTTGAGTAATTGCAACGGATGTTCTTTTATAGTATACCAGACCATAACTTTTTCTACGAATACAATTTTCTAAAGAGTGTCGACAGCGAAACAATTCCGAAAATCCGCATATGTCCTTAATAATTCGCAAAATGTCCATTTGGCGTCACCATGAACGCAATCGCAAATTATTTGCGAACATAACACCACTCGACCATATTTTATTAAATATTTTTAATCTAAGGAACGGAAAAGCTTTTTTTATTTAAATTAATTAGAAACGGATAGGTTTCTTTTAATTTCTATAGGAACTGAAACGTGACGATTTCCTTTTTTACACGGGTTTTTTCATTGGAGAAACGGGAACTGGAACGGGTTCCTTTTCAAAAGGAACGAAGCCAAAACTGTTTACAGAGTGAGCTGAGAAACTTGAGAGTGGTTGGTTTACCGTAGTCGTTGCAGTTGTCGTCGGCTGAATGACAGCGATCCAGCTCGTCGTCCGGCGCCGATTGGCGAGCGTAAGCACCGGCTCCGTCTGCACAAGATCCAGATTGAAAATTGAGGGAGAAAAAAAGAAAAAGAGACAGGCATGAGTTTCGAACATCAAAACGACAAAATCAATTATTCCAACATTCAAGCGTAACATGCAATTGTCACAATTCCACAATTTCACCGAGCAAGTTATGAACGAGCTTGTCCACTCATGGAGGTAGGTCCCGGTGGTATAGTGGAACGCCTACCATTCCCACGATCGCGGGTTCGATTCCCGGCCGAGAATCTCCCGAATTTTTCGGACGAAAAAAATTCGAACCTTTCTTCGGACCAAATTAGAGTAAAAGAGTGAGTCCCGTGCCTGTACATTGTCAGGTAAAAGCTTAAAATCCCTACATAGGTCAGAAGACTAGGCTAGGCCAAATATCAAATTACCAGGTCGTCCCTCTGGGGGGAGGCTTTCAGACAAATACATTACGTTGGTAACCGGGTACCCCCGTCTCCTGCCACCCTTCTTGGTTTAAACGGCATGAATAATCTAGAAACGACGGCAATTTTACACAAATAGATTTTATGACGTTTTATTGCTTAGAAATACTTGTCGCATTTGCAAATCCCTAAGTTTTGCCAAGTTGGAAGTTTAACTCATGTAAAGCACGACGCCAACCCCTTTAAGCTCACCAGCAAGCACCCGACCGTATCCGCAACCTAACCCGAACTCCCAATTTTTTTGCCACCATTTTACGACATTCGGTATTTATTATTTCTTCAGCGAATTTGGCGTGTCCAATGAGAGAGCGATCTAGCTGGCTGGCTGTCCCAGAAGCCGGATCAAATATCGGTGCCGCCGTCACGCAGCCCCGACAGGAAAGGGGTGCCCGGAGGGGGGTGTCCCAGATGAGGACTTGGGCCGCATGGGTTCGTACACTTTATGAATGCACCCCTGCCAGGCATATTTACACGTAAGTCAGTCGGCAGGTCACTTACTATACGCTGGCTTAGCTGCGGCAACAGCATGGTTCTATTTAGCGTCGGATAATATTGCGCAAAAAAGCCTCAGAGGCCCACTTGGCGCCACCTTCGCCAGTAACAACACGAGCAACAAAAAAAAAAACATCTCTCCGGGGATCGATCGGACGAAAGCGAGATCGAGTTAAGATAGTACTAAATGCGCGTTTGAGCAGCAGATGCCACACAAAGAGAGCCCCAGAGAGGACGCGTTATGAACCCAACCCATCTTATACTCCCGTCGAAACGAGTGCTCAGGATATTTCAATTGTGCTTGAGATATGGGCACATTATTAAACCTTCGAGATTTTTGAAATTTATTTTTTTATTTTTTTTTTATTTTTTTTTTAAATTCATCGTAGCGCCTAGTGCACTACAGGATTACTGCACCCTCGTATCTCTATGGAGATGTGCGAGGGGCAGGGAAGGGAAGG
>JAUJYS010005682.1:0-10874 GCA_033995665.1 Melogona broelemanni
GCCATTCCCCATCCCTTCCCTTCCCTGCCCCTCACATATCTCCATAGAGACACGAGGGTGCAGTAATCCTGTAGTGCGGTGATTTAAAAATAAAATAAAATAAGTACTCCTGAGACTATGATATGCATGACAGATTTTACTGTTCCAAATGATAATGAAAGCAAATAAAAAACAAATAATAATAGCAGTGTTTCCAAACTTTTTGGCTCGCGGAGCCCTTTTTAGAATCAATCTCAATGGCGGAACCCCTATGGACTATCAATTTTAATGGCGGAGCTCCATTTCATACAAGTTAATGGCGTTTCTATGTTTATTTTCTACCTTTCAATGGCGTTTATTATTTATTTTATTTTCAAAAGTGGCCGCGGAGCCCCTGGGAAATAGCCGCGGAGAAACGAGGGTCTATAGAATTAATTAAAGGGTGAGTAAGTTTGTTATTGGTTTGCAATTTTTTGTCAGTTTAGTTCAGCTAAAGATTTATAAGACCCCTAATAGACAAGTAATTGCAAGTCGAAAGGCAAATTCTGTTTACTTGATATTGATAAGGAGATTGTTCTTGAAAAACATGTGAACCCTATGTGATTGGTCTTCTTTAAAACTGGAATGAGCGCCTGGAAATAAAAAAATTACAATAGTATCTTGTCACGATTTATACCTGAGTTTGCGAAGGAATAAGACAAGACTAGAAAAAAAAATATGTGGATAAATATAGCCACAAGGGTAAATATTTTCATTGGCTACTTGTTTTTTTCTCCATTATAATGATTTCTGGGATTCACGCGGTGATTATTTCTCGCGAAATATGTAAAGGTGTCCCGCGAAATGTGCCCCTGTCGTGCTTTGCCTGTACCATGCTCAGAACCAAGCGAGATACCCTGTAGTTCTACCGATGTTTATTATAGATCAGTCAGATCTAACTCTTATTTATGGCTCACAGAGGGCGTTTCTGCTAGTGGACAACTGATGTAAGTCATGTCGTCCGGAAAAACCTCAAATCCCTATTTGACCCTGAAACTTTGGGAAAGCCAGTCAACGTCGTCGTCGTCGTCACCTCAACAACCAATCGAAACTCAAAGGTTGACAATAGATACTGTATACGTGATCCGCAGGCAGATAATTTGATTTTCGCGTCAGCGAATTATTTGTATTCGCTCTGTGCTTTGACACTAGTTGGCGCCTATTACGTGGCGCCTATGGCGTTTTAAGCGATGGCTTGAAGTGCTGTTATGCGTCAGTGATGTGCCTATATTTATTGACATCGTAATCATTGATCATCTAGCGAAATGGCACGAAATTCGATTGATCTTGCTATTATTTCCAATCACTGTAGTTGTTATTACTAAACGAGAGTCCGAACCTTGAATCGAGTGCGAGACCGCCGCACCTCAGTCGAGTTGCATTACCGACTAGACTACGTCACGAATTCGCGATATTACGTGTACTACCGTGCAATATGAAGTCTTTGGCCGCACCCTTCGTAGGGTGTTTTCCAACGTATTCAACGTACAGAATTGTCAAACTCTGTTGGTTCAGCGTAGAAAAGGACGTGCGTTCCCCGGCGCTTAATTATAGAGGTGGCAACGGAAATTGTCAGTCGCGCGGCTAAAGCCACCGATCGCGTAAAAATAAACACAGTTATTTTTATTGTCATTTTGCAAACAATTACTCGCTACTTAGGTTATTATTTGCAGGATTCTGCACGAATACGCGCGTGTAGAATTTTCAACTCAGTTGCGTTCAAACTTCAAACCACCTTCCATTTATGTGCGTGCGTATAAACTAAAATGGAACTGCTCTCAAATAAGGAACACACCTCAATTTGGTTGGACAAAATAAATACTCGCAAACTGTAGGTATATGAATTTTATTTTGTTCTATTGAATGTGAATTAACAAATGTGATCTCCTTGTACAGATGGATGAAAACTTCGAAATAATTTATATAAAAGTTATTAGAAGGAGCCGGGTGCAGCAAATTGCAGGAAGACTCACTCGAAAAGAATCTCAAAGAAATAATAATTCTTGACCATGAAGAACGAGGAGACGGCAACCTTTTCTTTCTGCAATGCCATATTAAAACGTTCCAGAAAGAAAAAAGTTGCCGTCTCCTCGTTCTTCATGGTCAAAAATTTTTATTTCTTTGAATTTCTTTTCGAGTGACTCTTACTGCAATTCGAAATAATTGCTGTGTCATAATTTCGAAAATAAGCTTATTTTGTTTGCTCAAGCGCCATCTTGCGTGCCATATGTGCTCTGGACTCTGGTGTTGTATTTTATGCGCGTGAAAATTTGTCAGATGTGCGGCAAATGTGATTCAAGTATGACTTCCCCCGTTCACCATCAAGGCAGCTCGTAACGTTTGAACGTTTCCCTCGATAGGTGGCGTCGCGCATACACGGCTGACCTGCACCTTTCTGCTATTGCTGTACGAGCTTCTGGTTGGTTGTTCCTCGCTCGGAGCGTCGTACATCATTAATATCCAACCCAATTCCGTTTTGATTTTATCTAAGGGGGAAAAAACAGAAAGTGAGGGCAGGTAAAAAAACTTGTGATATTTCTGATATACAGTCACGAAATATCGACTTCTATAAATAACAGAGTGTACAAATGTCTCTCATAGTTACGTACACGAGTACATGCTGAACCTGAACGATCGTATATAAGGTAATAAATAAACAGCCAGCCTTGGGCTCAGTTGGGGGATGAAATAATTGGTGTTGCGCTGGCGTTGTAATTACTTTAATGAGAAGGCTTTGAAATACCTACAAAAATTCCAATATTTTTGTGCGACTTATTTTTTTCCCTTTTAATTCAAAGACGAAGGTTCTACAAAATCGATCAATATTTTACGTTGATGATTTGCCAAATTTAATTGGCAAAATTATTTTATAATCCTCTTTAACCAATTACCTAATCTGCTCTCAACAACAAATTATTAAAGTTGACTGTGCTTGCATTTTAATTCTGACATTGTCAGCAAACATTCAATTTATGTGAAATCTGAGTGAAATGCTTCTTACACATCAAAACTTGAAACGACCTTGATATTTAATTACCGATAAACGTATCCCATTATTTTATTCAAAATATTGTGACAATGAAACACCGTTGCATTGTCACTAGCAGTATATTTTGGTAACAGTTTTCAATCACAGTTTCTTTTTCCGTGCACATTTACATGTGCATTTCCATTTCCGTGTGCATTACAGTTCGAGAACCACCGTTTCCCGTCTGTAGTCTTTGAGATCAATAACGGTTCCCACATATGTTTGCTGACCACTCGAGTCAACATGTCTACATATTATGGTCTAGAAGAAAGCGTCCCTGCATGCAATCTCGACCTTGTGTTGCTATGCGGCATCAATGATGCCGAGTCGATATATGTGGTGCCGCAGAAAACGTTAGCAATACCTTGCCATTTATAGCAGATGTACCAGTTTTGTACTTGTTATGTGGCAAAATTTTCAATGATGGGAATTCATTTTCAGCAGGGTCAGGGTTCAGTCACGATTTTTTGGGTTCTTGAAGCTTAAGTGAGAATCATTGAAAAACGGAATGGCATATCGTAAAATAGGCCACTGACACACACTTTTATACAATATATTGCCACGACTTCCACCAGCAGACCTCAAGCATGTTCAAACATCGTGTCAAATCGAAATTTCAGAAAAATAAAATTTATATCGTTAATTTGACCCACTTCCGGTCAATTATAAGAATTTTGGTTTTCACCAATCACTTCCTCTCGTAAATTTGCATTCAGAACAGTTTTCAAAACTATAAAAAGTCGACAAATGCCTTCAGGACAGCCAAAAGGGCTAAACCAAATGTGTTTGAACATGCCTACAGCAACAGGTGATTCAGCAAAAATTATCAATAAATTCAATAAAACCTTGAAAAATCAGCAGATCAATGAATCAAAAAACGTTCCTAAAAGGTCTCAGGTCCAAATCTATAATGCTCCTTACACATATACAAAAACTCTGGAAACTGTAGGGCTAAGCCTACTTTTAAACATGTGGTGAATTCAATCACAAAGGCTGGGGTTTTCCCTAGACTTTGCACAGGCATTTCTCCTATAAAGCAATGGTATGGAAATGGAAATGACTCTTTCAATGTGCTTCATTACAGTAGCTACAAACTCAAATTTTCGGCCCATAGAAACTCAATGGCCTGATCCAGCAAATCATTATAAATTCAACAGCTCAGTGAAAAAATGTTGCACAGACTAAATCAAATACTTTTATGAAAGGTCTTGACGAGGCCAGCAATCCGGCTTAGTACATCTTTTAAGAAAAATCAGCCAGAACTGGCTCAAATGGCAATCCAGCACAAAAGTGTCGGATCGGTTTTGCTGGATGACTGAACGTCATACGGACTAATGTTTGGTATTTTTAGACAGCTCTTGATTACTAGAGCTTCTAATCTCGCCCATGTTTTAGCAAATTATCAACCCTTTAGAAGTTTGAAAAATAAACATCTCTGTATGGACACTAACAAATAATTCCGAACAGCTCTCCAGCAAAACTTTGAAATCCTCTGGCTCGATGAAAAATCATCTGATCCCATTGGATCTTTACATTTTTGGAAAGCTATTAATGAGCTTGGTTTACCATTTTACCCATCTCTTAAGCCAATTTGGACCCTTATCAGCAAAAAAGCAATCCAGCACAAAAGTGCTGGATCAGTTTTGCTCCGCAGCGGAGCAATCTACAGACAATTTTTTGTCAACTAAGGACTGGTCTCGTTAAGACAAACAACTCTGCTCACACATTTCATAAGCTAATATCAATGGATCAATAAAATTTCAAAACACCAAGAAGTTTCTGCTTGGTCCATCAAAAGAGAATTTTGGCTACTTCTATCTAGAAACTTCTAAAATCTCTAGCGCCGCGAAAAATTACTTTTCTAGTAAACCGTTATGCTTGCTAGCATGAACTTGACGATCTAAGAAACTCTGTAAATGCATCTTTTAAGGAATTTTGGCTCCTTCATGCCTAAAATGCGATCCAGCAAAAAAGTGCTGGATCAGTCTCCTGACCTGAAAAATAGGTCTACAGAACCCATATTGGACTCATTTCAAAGGTCTGCTCAAGCTCTATTCAATAACTCAAACTTGTTTTAAGATAATGTTAATGGTTTACCCGCAATCAGCCAGCAGCTACAGGTGACTCAGCAAAAACTATCAATAAATTCAATGTAACCTTGAAAAATTAGCAGATCAATGAATCAAAACACTTTTCTAAAAGGTCTCTGTGAGATCTTTCCAAATCTATAAAACACCTTACACAAATACAAAAATTCTGGAAACTGTAGGGCTAAGCCTACTTTCGAACATGTGGTGAATTCAATCACAAAGGCTGGGGTTTTCCCCTAGACTTTACACAATTCAATGTGTTTTATTCAAGTAGCTACAAACTCAGATTTTCGGCCCATAGAAACTCAATGGCCTGATCCAGCAAATCACTATAAATTCAACAGCTCAGCGAAAAAACGTTGCACAGACTAAATCAAATGCTTTTTTGACAGGTCTTGACAAGGCCAGCAATCCGGCTTAATACATCTCTTAAGCAAAATCGGCCAGAACAGGCTCAAAATGGCAATCCAGCACAACTAACCTGGGCAGTGGTCACCAAGGTGGGGTGGGTGGACAGGTTGTCCACATCAGCAGGCTCAGCAGCAGACTTGGCAGCATACTCAACAGCAAATTCCAACTTTATACGTTTGGCGGCCGGCTTGGACATCTGGTCCACATTGTCCAATTTGATCATATTGGCAGCTGTAGGGCGGGCGGGCAGCTTAGCACTGGTCAGTGGCAGTCGGACTTTCTTTATAAATGGCTTGGAGTGGCGCTGGTCATCGTCCTCATCTTCATCGGAGGTGTGGTATGGTGATGAGAGGGTGCCATAGAAGTGTCTATAGGATTCATACTCCTCCCTGGTCAGTGGGTGGGATTGGATATACGAGTCCCAGGATGGCCTCTGACCTCGGAACCTTGGATTTTCCACCCGGGCAGGATGCCTCAGATATGGAATGTGGCCAAAGTAGTCATAGGTACCCCAGCAGAGTTCACCATCAGCCAGCAGATCATTTTCTTCATCAGTCTCAGCATCGCTCTTGTCATCTCGGCTCACATTGCTGGAGCGGGAGCTGGAGCTGGATTCAGGTGAGTAAACCGCCATCACGTTGTCGCTGGCCTCAACCTCAACTTCGGACTTGATGTTGGTAGAGTGGCAATCTCCAGCTGATGACTCTGAACTCTCCTCCAGCTCAGCTGGCTCACTCATCTTTGGCAGGCGATTCAGCTGGACTTGGCAGGGGCTGAAGATGACATAAGTGGCTCCAACTTTTCGGATTGTAAAAGGTACTACTTTTGACTGGTCACATTTTGTAGCCGGCATCATTTTTGGCAGCTCTCCCTCTGGTGTCACCTCTAGCTGGACTGGGTCGGGCTTTTCTTGGACCGGTTTAGTAATGGCAGACTCTTCCTGACTTGGTATTTCTAGTTGAGGTTTGTTTGAGCATCCAGGCTGGGGCGACCATGGCTTCTGAGACTGTAAAAAGTCAGCCTTGTCCATCAGACTTATTCTAGGATCTTTCCATATAGCTCGAGCATAGGATTTGTGATCAGCGGCCTGAGCAGCTTCCTCTGGTGTTGGTTTGGGCATGTCCAATGGTACTAATGTGAAGTTATTTCTTGAAATTCTTAAAGACACACCAACGCGGGTCATCCAGTCATACCCAATTAATAAAGGGTGACCAAGGTGCTGGATGACCAATATCTCCACAAGAGCTCCAACTCCATTGACAGAAATCACAGTCTTAACCCATCCTAAAGTGGACTGGACATCACCATTGGCCAGGAGGACAGGCACAGGTGGTTTTTCAAGAAAGGGGAGGCCAGCAACCAGGCACAGGCCTTTCTCACAGATGCACACAGTGGCCCCAGTATCAATCAAAGCTTTCACTCTTTGTCTGGCAAAGTAGGCCATCAGAACTGGCGAAGTATTACTACTGCCCTGCATCACCATCTTTTCCATAGTCTTAATTCAATTTAAGCAGCAGATCTCGTTGTCCTCCTCCAGTTCCAGCTATAAGAAATTGCAGTCTAAAAGAGAAAGAATGCAGAGCAACACTGCCTTTTATGCTTTTTGGGGAACCACACCCCCGGATTCTCTGTGTGTGCACACACCAATCAGAGCTCCCGGTATTTGTGCCAATGCAAGCAGCTAATCTCCTCCCTTTTTCTAAAACTGTCAATCAATTTGTGTTTGTTTGCAATGGGGAAATACATTTTAAAATATTAAAAATCAATACTGAAAATGCCAAATTCACATGGGAGATAAAACTTGCTCTCCTCTCCAACATGCATTTTTCAGAATTCAAAAATTTGTATTACAGTAGAAGTTATTCAACAGAACATGGCAAAATTTTGAGTTTTCATCGACATTTTCCCGCCAAAATGGGTCACCTGACCTGGTATTGCATCAGATAAACTGACTACAAGCCAACACTTCCAAATTAAAACATTTTACTAAAAATACTGTAATTCGGTCAAAAATAAACCTTTTTCAATTCTGTTTGCACATTTAAGCATCTCCATTAAATTACCTATTCAATGGTACCATTCGCTCAGGTGCAGGAACACTTTATTCACGTTCAAACATTGTTTCAAAACGAAATTTCAGAAAAATAAAATTTAAATTGTTAATTTGACTTACTTTCGGTCAATTTTAAGCATTTTGGTTTTCACCAATCTCTTCCTCTCGTTAATTTGCATTCAGAACAGTTTTTAAAATTTAAAAAAGTCGACAAATGCGTTCAGGACAGCCAAAAGGGCTAAGCCGAATGTGTTTGAGCATGCCTTCAGCAACAGGTGACTCAGCAAAAATTATCAATAAATTCAATAAAACCTTGAAAAATCAGCAGATCAAAGAATCAAAACACATTTCTAAAAGATCTCAGTGAGATCTTTCCAAATCTACAATGTTCCTTACACAAATACAAAAACTCTGGAAACTGTAGGGCTAAGCCTACTTTCGAACATGTGGTGAATTCAATCACAAAGGCTGGGGTTTTCCTCTAGACTTTACACAGGATAATCTCCTATAGAGTAATGGTATATTATCTCTTTTAATGTGCTTCATTACAGTAGCTACAACTCAAATTTTTGGCCCATAGAATCTCAATGGCCTGATCCAGCAAATCACTATAAATTCAACAGCTCAGCGAAATCATGTTGCACAGACTATATCGTATACTTTTCTAAAAGGTCTTGCCAAGGCCAGAAATCCGGCCTAGTACATCTTTCAAGAAAAATCGGCCGGAACAGGCTCAAAATGGCAATCCAGCACAAAAGTGTCTGATCAGTTTTGCCGGATGACGGAACGTCATATGGACTAATGTTTGGTAATTTTGGACAGCTCTTGATTAGTAGAGCCTATAATCTCGCCCATGGTTTAACAAATTATCAACCCTTTAGAAGTTTAAAAAATAAACATCTCCCTATGGACACTTTAACAAAAATTCCAAACAGCTCTCAAGCAAAACTTTTAAATCCTCTGGCTAAATGAAAAAGTATCTGATCCCTTGGATCTTTTAACTTCTTGGAAAGCTATTAATGAGCTTGGTTTACCATTTCACCCATCTCTTAAGCCAATTTGGACCCTTATCAACAAAAAAGGCAATCCAGCACAAAAGTGCTGGATTGGTTTTGCTAGGCAACGGAGCAACCTACAGACATAATTTCAGCACCTACAGACTGGTCTCGTGAAGACAAACATCTCTGCTCACACATTTCATAAGTTAATGTAAAAATTTCAAAACACCAAGAAGTGTATGCTGAGTCAATCAAAAGGGAATTTTGGCTACTTCTGGCTAGAAACTTATAAAACCTCTAGAGCCACGAAAAATTAGTTTTCTAGTAAAACGTTTTGTTTTCTGGCATGAACTTGATGATCTAAGAAACTCTGAAAATGCATCCTTTAAGGAATTTTGGATCCTTCATGCCTAAAATGTGATCCAGCAGAAAAGTGCAGGATCGGTCTCCTGACCTGAAAAATAGGTCTACAGTACCCATCGTGGACTCATTTTAAAGGTCTGCTCAAGCTCTATTCAATAAATCAAACTTGCTTTAAGACAATGTTAACGGTTTACAAGCAATCAGACAAAAACGAATTTATCAATTCAATTTCCATTAAAACCAATAATTTTCAGATCAGCAGCACATGTCAAAACACTTATTAAACCTTTTATAGGTAACCTTATTTAAAATCATAGACAAATTATCTTATTCAAGTTCCAATGCTCCTCTTTGTTTATTTAAAAACCAGTAAACTTTAAAATGTTTAAGAGCCTTAAACCAATCAATCATTCTCGACCAACTGGTCCATTGCACATGCTTTCTTGCAGACTGGAAAATGCCTGTTACTACAAACTTGGCTAATGGCCTTAACAAGTGAACTCTGGGCAGATTGTCCATTACACATAGCCATGACTATGGGCTCTCATTTAAAACATCTAATACAGCACTCAAATCAAATGGACACTTCTCATGCAGTTATAAAATTCAAAATATAATTCAAATACCATTCAGTTAAAAAAAGTTCGAGGCACGAAAAACTCGTTACCAGGTGGCCAGTTCCAGCAAAAACTGAGGGTGCTGCCAGTGAGGCAGCACCCTCAGATCGCGAAAAAATGAAGGGGTTCGTGACAATATGAAGATATGTACAAATATGTTTAGAGACGTGTGTAATTTGTAAAGGTTTTCGTTTCCTCTTTAGGCGTTCAGTTCAGATTAGCCAGCTTGAGAAGCTGCTCGTTCCTGCCTAAGAATTTTGATTCATTTGATCGTTTCTGATACTCGTTTCATTAGATATTTCTGTAGCGTACATGCGAGCAAAATTCAGGGAAATAGGACAGTTTCGGCCAGGATCTCAGGAGGTTACCCGCTGAGTGCTACCTTAATCTAATTGTGACATGCGTTAAGCACGGGTAGCAAGCCTAGGCGATAAACAATATTGCAGCCATCCTACTGTATAATCATTTTTGTGCAATTTCACAGCTGGTCAGAAAGGTCATTATGAAAATGAAAAAAAAATTCTTCGGCAAAAAAATACAGCACACGTTCTCACACAGCTGTCCCAAGTACAAAGCTATTACGCACAAATTCGGTTGGACTCAAAATATCTAGAAGTTTAGCAATTTTCTGTGTTACGTTAGCGAAAAAAAATACAAACTGAGGTCATGAGCATTTGGCCAAATTGTTAAACATATTAGCGCCATTCCATGTACTTTCCCACACGTTTACATTGCTCGAAGCGGCTATATTTGTGACACAATTTTATTTCACAAGTAGATTGCCTTTTATAAATACTCAACGTATTGGCGATACTTTTTCGAACCAGCTCGATCTTTGACGAGACCACATGCGCAAGAAAAAATGTATTGGAATTTTCTCCACAAATTTCGATTTCCTTCGAATTCCAAATTCAGTGTCTACATCGTAAAACGTTCATTCAGTGGATATTTATCTATATTTTATTTTTTTGCAATCAAATTCAAATTATCTGATAATATTAGAGTGTTGACATTTCTTTCGAAAGTTTTGACCTGAACTAAAATAATACCCACCCCTCATAGCTAGTTTCTCGAAACAGCTAAGGGGTGGGTGATATCCCCCTTATGGGGTGTTGATAGATTATGTATTAAATGCCATATATGATCTGTCAATAAAACCTAACCTACTTCATGAGCCGCCACTGCGAGAAAACAAAATTGTAACCTGTAACTGAAGCGGGAGAGGTAGCGTGCTCGCTTACCAACCAGCGGATCTGGGTTCGATTCCCAGCGCAGCCGATTGTTGGATTGGCTTGT
>JAUJYS010005683.1:0-10874 GCA_033995665.1 Melogona broelemanni
AACGAAAGCCTGCGCCGGGAATCGAACCCGGGACCATCCGCTTTGTAGTCGATGACTATAGCCACTGAACCACGGAGGCCGCACGTTTTAATTCCATTAAATTGCTATTATTAGAAATGGCTATCCACCACTTTGCTGAAAGGATAGTTTCCACAGAGCAAAGGTGCCCTAGTAGAAATAAATTAAATTAATTGTTAAAATGTGGTAAAAGCTCGGTTCGCCACTTGAAATGCTCTCCTGCAGTCTCGTGAAGATTCATCAGCAAATACAAAAGTAAAAGAAGAATGTTAACAAGTAAATGTAAAAAAAAAAACATCGGATTTTTTTCGGATACAACCTTTTATTTATACATAGACATGAATAAAAAAATTATTTCTGAGAAGCTGACACCTCTAAATATTTCAGAAAGGTATATGGTGATATTTAATTTATTTATTTGCACTTGAAAAAATTGAATTTAACGATTGTTTTGAATGAAGTACCCTCCTATAACGAATCCCGAAATGTCATTCGAGAATCCGCCAAAATTTGATAGATCAATATGTTCCATGAGACTGAGCTGCGCACAAAATGTCAGCTCTCTAGGACGTGTGAAAGTTGGTTAAAAAATAATTCAAAGAAGTTGACAAGATTCATGTCAGGTTAAGTAAAAGGTTGTAGAAATATTCGCGTGTTATGGCTACAGAAGTGAATGTCGCGGCGCCGAGGCGCTAACCAAATACAATATGCACTTTTAAATAGTACCCCGCCACCGCGAAATTCATTCACGCCACACGCAGTTTACACAAAGACGAAAAGAAACCACGTTTTCGTACGGACAAAATTACAAAATATAGTCACGTTATCACACGAGTCGTTTAAAAAAAAACCACGGGATTCAAATATGGTTACGCTACGGATCCACTAGTGAAATTAATTGTCGTTCAAAAAGTGTAATTCTTGCACTTTTTTCCTCTCCAATGACACACACGTATTTCTAATAACTGAATACAAACGAATAATGAACGAGTGTCGGAAACAATAAACATTTCACATTTTTGGTGGGGTACTTAGAAAAGAAATTACCATTTTATCGATGTAGAAAAAAAGCAGCATAAGCTACAATCTGAATTTCGCATTCACAAAGAGATGATTTCGAAGCCAAAGCTAATAAAATTTCAATTAGAAGGCCTCAAAAATGAATTGAAAATAATGGGGGAAAAAATATCATCAGGCAACAAGATTCTGAAAAAATGATTAGGTTGTCGTCCTGCAATTTGCATTGCTGATCGTGAAAATTCAAATAGTAAAAAAAGATAAATTATAAAGTGAAACATTTATAGTTTTTTTTAGCAAATGCGACAGGCAACGATACAAGCATTAGAAATTCCTGCGTCTCTATTGAATAATATATATATATATAAAAACATTTTGCATCACCAATGCAGGTAATTCAATGTTTCTGCTTTAATCTTTAAAACTACCTCAACATTTTACGTCCCGATGGAATAATTCTGTTCTTTCACAAATCTACGTGTTGTCCAAATGCTCACCCATTTTCGAGGACTGAAATAATCCAATGTGAAAGAGGTATTGCATTGTACTGTACATTTAAAAATCGTAATGCTATCAACTGCGATTTTTAATTCGACAAGAAACTTGTAGTGCTTTTTTTTATCCTGACCACTGTAGTGAATATTACTACAGGAGATTCAGTACCCCTCGTGTCGCTATGGGGTGAGTGGCACATTTTCACCAGGTCCTGTAGTGATATTCACTAATGATTGGAAATACAAAAAACAAAAATTAATTATAACTTTGGTCAGACGAGGACGAAATGATCTTTTTTTTACAGTGATTTGCTTCAAATACTTAAAAAATCTAACTAAGACACCGCCATGTGATCTTTTTATAAAATTCGAATTCATTTCATCATATCTGTTCAATACCCCAAAATAAAAAGCTTGGAGATTACTTTTCATTGTCAGAAAGCAGCTAGATAAGCGTTATAAACTGGAGCACCATCAAAATCTACAAAAATAACCAAAATACATTTAATTTAAATGACAAATCATTTTATTTTAGTTTTATTTTAAAAACAGATAAGCGGACCTCTGGAACAAGAAGAAAAAGGTCGCTTGAAATTTTGCAAAATTTCGATTCTAAAAATTTGGCGGCTGACCAACGTACATTCGTAATGCGTGAGACAACACGCAACAAAACTGCAATCGCAGTGGGAAAGAAAAATAACTGCAAAGCAGCACATTTTTCAAACTAGAAAAAGAAAAGGAATAGAAATAACGTAAAGCATGGAAAATAAATTGACTGCTTATGGATTGAGGTGGACGACTAACAGACAATACAGGTGAAATTCGCAAAAATCGAAGTTTCGGAACCTGCAAATGTCGAAGTTTGTCCACGCCACATTTCACAGTCATTTTCGGCGTCTTTTAACAAAATAATTCTATCCCCTCAATCAATGTAAGGCAACCCGAAAATATTCAAAATATTTAAAACCACAAAATCGTCGTAGCCCAGTCGGTATAGCGACAGTCTGTAGTGAGACTGTCTCTGATTCGATTTCCTGCTGGGCTACTCGCTTATTCAATCCCGAAGGAACCGGCAAAAAAAATATGCCCACTCTGGCTCACACCAGCACTCACAAAATCAGTCGAAAACAAAACTCCGCAGAGCCTGGGAATCGACCCAGGGATCGCCGTACACAAGGCGGATGCTCTACCACTGAGAGCTACTACGACCACCATAGAATTTCTAATCCGGAAAAGAGAATTTGACGTCAGACGCCGAAAATGCCTTCGAAAATTATTGCGACAACATTTAAGACAACAAGCCTCGAAAATGCACAAAAGAAAAAAAAAAAAGAAGAAAATGTCATAAACGTTTTTCTTTACACTCTTGGAACGGCTATGACTCGTATAAGCGTGTCTGTGTCAGTGTGGAGTTAATGGTAATGGCGGTGAGAGGAACAAAAAAAAAGTCGGTGAAACCGTTCGCCGCCTGCCGTCCAAATCCTCGCCAGGTTTCCCTTCAATCAGGAAACACCACCGCGCGCAAAGACGCACACCGACTTCAGTTTCCTTCCTTTCCTTCCCTACGCGCGCAGAACCAAAAAAAAAAAAAAAAAAAACGCACGCACACAGACCACCACCCAACAGACTCCAACAGGACGAAAAAAAAAAATATATTAAAAAAAAAAACTAACACCAGCAGTTACGAAGTGCCTCAACACGATGGGAAAAGCCAAGCTACGAACAACATGCCGTTGACAACTGTGAGTTTGTGTGCATATGCATGCAGAGTGCTAGAGGAGGATTCATCCAATCCCGTAACTTCATTTTTAATTCCTCTGCAGTCAGGCCGGCTAAAAGCGGTCTCAACCGCGCGTTACACACACCTAGTTTTAATTTTGTTTCCCCCCCTACACGTCTCTTTCTCTCTCTCTCTCTTGTAACCGGAGCGCCGTTGTCGATTGATCAATGACAGGTGACGTTCGCAAAACCCCCGCGTCGAACGGTCGGGGGAGTGAATTCACTACTGGTAATCGCTCCGCAATCCACCGCCACCGCGCTTGTTGTAGTTGTTCCCGTTGGTGTAGGCCGACGAATTGCCGTTGTTGGAAGTGCCGTTGTTACCTCCCCCGTAACTGTTGTCGCCGCCGCCGCGTTGCTGATATGCATTCTGGTAGTAGTTGTTGGATCCCCCGCCGCCGCTAGAGGCACCACCGTCGCGGTAACTCTGGTATCCACCGGACGAGGCGTTGTTGCCGCGGCCGTTGCTGTAACCGGAGCTGGGACGCGAGCCTCCACTGCCGCCGCCGCCGCCTCGTCCGCCCATGTAGCCGTTAATGGAGGGGGAGGGACGGCCGTTGTTACCGGATCCGCCGCGTGGGGCGCTGCCGCGGTTGCCATTTCCGCCACCGCTGGTGCGGTTGCTGTTGCTGTTGCCATTGTTATTGCCGTAGCCGCCGCTTCGGCTTTGGTACTGTTGCTGCTGCTGCTGTTGTTGTTGGGACGACGACAGTTGGGAGTAGTTGGCTGCGGATGGGGGAAAAAATAGAGGAGGAGAAATATTCATTACAGTTGCGAAATATACAGACGAAAAAAAAATCGTAGTATTAAGAAATTATCATTTCCTGAATCTTTAAATTTAACAGGCCGTCCAGTTCTTTCCCAACAGGGTTTGCGACGAAATTCAATTTTTCTGACAACAAAATCAGTCAATATTTTTTTTTCTAGCTAATAAGTGAGGGTGTTATTAGTATAATGCTTTCTTAAAAACTTGTACAGAAGAAAGGTGACAGAGAGTGCGTGCATGGCTATATTTTTTCAGGTGGCTAAAGTGAAACAAATTTCAATTTTGAATTTTGGATGTTCCCAAAATTTTGGTTCAATTCCCGACCGAGAGACTTGGGAAATTTTCGCGCGAGACAAATTCTTCTTGGCGCCTTCCTTCCTAATAGAAAGTAATGATGTGGAACCCTTCCGTTAACTAGTTATGACGGCTAGACTAGAAAAATTGCAAGAGCACGTAACAGGGTCAAACTAATTCAATTACTATTTCAATACTAATTCAAATACGTTAACTAGTTATGACGGCTAGACTAGAAAATTGCAAGAGCACGTAACAGGGTCAAACTAATTCAATTACTATTTCAATACTAATTCAAGTACGTTAACTAGTTATGACGGCTAGACTAGAAAAATTGCAAGAGCACGTAACAGGGTCAAACTAATTCAATTTAGTGTGATAATAAACACTTAAGAAATTGTATGATTTCGGAGAAGAAACTACGTTTAATCTTCTCCTAGCGCGATAGCCTACATTACACATGTATATAATTGAATTATAACTCAATGCTGCGAACTTGAATCAAATTTTTCTCTCAGATGTGTGAATCGTTGTCAACATGTAGATAGTATGTCTACAATTCACAAGTTTTTCAGTTCCCAGCATTATGAGTTTTAATTCTACCCTTTAAGGAAACGCTCACAAGTCCCTCGTAAACAAAAGTTTAACACATAAAAATCAAATGGCTCACCTCTGCTGTTGGCGGTGGTGGTCAAATCGACAGGTCCATCGTCGTTGTTGTCCTCCCGCGTCACCGACGAGCCGCGATCGGAATTCCGCGCCTCGATCCGCTCGGCCACTGTCACGGCAGCACCGGCACCGACGATGCCCGCTCCTTCCAGCGCGGCTCCCGAAATGACGGCGGAGGCAGCCGCGGTGGCCTGGTTGAAGGTGATCGCCTGGAAGTCGGGCGCGTTCACGTTCATGAAGTGGCGCTTGGGCTGCTGGTTGGAGCCCAGCTGCTGCGGCTCGGGATCGATGGATACGGCCACGGACGCTGATGACGTCACTGGTGATGGAACAGGAAGAACAATTTCAGCGAAAAATATAAATAATTGAACAGAAAGTTAAATAAGACCCCATCAAGTATCGAATTCATAACTTTCCGCTAGGTTTATTTTTTAATCATGAATGTTAACAAAAATGTTAGCATTTTGTACAAAAACATACTATTTTTTCTAGTGGAGATTTCAAGGGGTTTTCGAAATATTAAAAAAAAATGGATGAGGGACTTTGAATTTTAATGAGATTTGTCGAAAACATTTTCTCTTCGATCCTGAGCATCTTGGAATTTTTGGAACTGCGGCGCTCAGGCGTCTTGTTTGTATTGTTACATTTTAAAGACCAATCGGGAATAGTTTTTTGTTTTTTTCAAATTGAGTATGACATTTCGAAGGTTCATCAAATGATCAAAAGCACTGTTTGTAACGACAGTAGAATTGGATGGTATATAATGAACTTCGAAAGATTTGCAGACAATTGTTACGGCTAGTCCAGTTGACCACGCGCGCGTATACAAGGTTGGGGAAATTTCAGAAAATGCATAATCAAGAATTTTATTTTTTGAGCGATTTGTAAGAGCTGCTGTTATGTGTTCCAACGAATTTCATCAGACGCCCAAGCAGTCCAACCTTGACCTAGCCCGCCAATAAAAACCCCAGCATAGTATTTGCAAGAGACAGCAGAATTAGTGCTTTACCGGATTGAGGAACTATTGGATGCGGTTGTTGTTGCTGCTGCTGTTGCTGTTGTTGTTGAACGTGTCCATAGACTGGCGTGCTAAAGCTGGGCAGCGTCACGAATTTCTGATTCGTGAAGGTCTGCGTAGGAATTTGACTGCAACGATTAAAAATAAAAATTAAGATTCTGCGGTTCATGGTTGAAAAAATTAGCGAGGCCCCGACTTGTTGCTAAGTCCTTCGTGTCATCTCCGGACCCCGACCCTCGATCCCCGACACCTGGTGACTTCAGGGAGCAGAAGCCCCCTGAGTTTTGTTGGCAGAATACAGAGGTGGTTTGACATTGCCTTCCCCCGCGCAGTACCGCCAGCCAATCGAACGATTGGTTCCGCTGGTTAACGAGCGAGCACGCTACCTCTCGGCCACAGCGGATGTACGGAGTCCCGACTTAGGGTGACCAAATAAAAAATAAAAATAACAAACTCACCTAAAGTCCGCGCCAGGGTGATTGGCTGCTTGTCCAGGGTTAAGTACGTACTGCTAAAGTGAGAAAAATGAGCCACACATTTTATTTTAGACCGAACTCAGAAATTGCAATTTTAACTGATGTTTGAAGAAAAAATTTGGAGATGAATGTAAAAATTTCCGATCATTCCGGGAATCCGATATAGTTTTCATTTCACCATTAAATCCAGGTCAACCATTTAGCCAGCATGCAACAGGCACAACACAGAACACCAAAGTACCTGGCCAACTTGGACGCCACCGTGAGTAGGGCTGGCATTGTTGGTGATGGCTCTGACGGCCTGCTGCTGCTGGTGGACAACGGCCTGCTGCTGCTGGTGGGCAACGGCCTGCTGCTGCTGGTGGGCAACGGCCTGCTGCTGCTGGTGGACAACGGCCTGCTGCTGTTGGTGGGCAACGGCCTGCTGCTGCTGGTGAAGAAGCTTCTGCTGTTGCTGCTGCTCTTCCGACAAGTGTCGGCCGTGCGTGATGCTCGATTCGGTTGGCTGGGGCTGCATGAACACTCGTCCAGACGACGGAATCATGGGGTGGGCGGCGATCACGGCCGGGTCCATGTGAGGGGCTGCCGATCGTGAAATAAAGAACAAGTGAATGTCATTTCGTTTTTCGGATAGAATCACTTATTTATACAAAACATGAGTGTTAGTTTTATGTTTTGAGATGCTCACCAAAAAGTTGACAAAAAATATTATAAAAATGAGCCTCGATAATGAACAGTAATTGACGGTACTAGGTACGAGCACGCTGGTAATCCATTTACCAATTTAAAACGAAGTTGGATTATTCGCGGGCATAAGGGAAACAAAAGAGATGCTTACACTCGAGGTCGATCTCAGACTCCTGCAGAAAGTTGAAGCTGGACACAGCGCCTGCCAGCACTTCCGTGTAGGGCAGGTTGTGAGTGAAGGTGGAAAAAATGGAATCGTCCGGATCCTCCAGAGTGGGCTCTGGAATCTGGATATTATCGTACGAGGGTTCGGGAACGATCTGAGTCGGCTCCAGAAGAACTTCGTGGTGGATCTGAGGCTGAGTACAAAGCATTGAAATTAATCGACTAAGATACGACAGTTCCAACAAAATAAAAACTTCCCTACCAGTAACCAAAATTTTACAATCACTTAAAATCTTCCTGAAAACATTCATAAAAATTGTATTTCGATGCGCGTAAGAAAAATCAACTAATCGACTAAGAGTTACAACAAAATAAATGAAATAAAAACTTCCCCACCAGGGATAAATTTTAAAATCACTAAATTTTCCTTAAAAAGTTCATAAAATTATATTTCCTTGTGCTTAAGAAAGAAAAAATCGCTTTTTATAAGTCTAAGTAGAAAATTGAAGTTCATGAGCCCGAGAAAAAAAAATCACAAAATAAATCGCCGAACCGGAACGATGCAGATGAACGAGTTTGCAATTAAATATCCAAAATACTACAATTTCTGCCTACTTCCAGATCTGTATCGACAAATCGTGATCTTAATATAAAACGTCACTTGAAAACAAGATATTCCTAATCTCGGCCGAACTTGGCATTGAGAGAAGCGACACCTAGCTATAAGGAGCTGCAATTCCACTCACTTTTGGTACCGACTTATTAGATTCGGGTCCGCAGATACCAGATAATTATTTAAAAAAGGATCATGAAAGTGTAATTACCTCCACCACAATATGTTCCACGACCGGCGCCACGGGAACTTCCACCGGTTGCTGCGGTGCCACGTATTCGGGTTCGACAGGAGCAACTAAAGGAAGAGGACGGGCAACATTGGCCAATTAATTAATCGTCCTAGACGCAGGTCACCTAAAGGAAATAATCGATGTCGCGTATAGAAGTCGTTATTGTTGTAATCTTTATTCGGGCATTACCTGCGACTGGCACTGGCACTGGCGCCGGCGTCGGCGCCGAAACGGGGGCCGCCACCTCCTCCACAACGACAACCTCGGGCTCGCGGGCGACCGGCATCTTGTTGAAGTAGTCGCAATCGTGGATGCTGTCGATCACAGCCCTGATATCCCGGTCTGCGCGGAAAACGAGTTAAGGAATAGTGGCACGAGGTGGCGACAGTGCTGCAGCACAGGCCAACAGAGCAAAGTTCAGCAGAGTGCAGGTGTTTAAATTTTTACCGACTTCATCGCAAAAAATGATTTTTTTACTGTTCCTGAATAATTTAAAAAATTATTCTTTTTAACCCCTTCTTAAACGTGTCATCTACTGTATGTTAGGACTTTCGTTAAAAAAAACGATCCGTCTTGCTGAGCACTCTATGAGCTACTCTATGGTAACATACTGCGGTGCGGGCTCTCGTTTATTCGATCCTGGGGTACTGATGAAAATGTTCCCCTCACAAATTGCCACAGCACAATTAGTTGTATTACGTACAGAACATTTTAAATGGCTTTTGGTAACAATCCATCGAAAGTAATTCAGATAATATCACCACTTTTTAATCAGGTCTTGGATATACCCATTTTTTAGGCACAGACCAATTTTTCCTCGTTCCTCGTTGTTGATCAAAATAATTTTGTTCTTCAACTTTACCTCTTGACTGTGGCGCCGATTAATACCAGAAAACGAGCGGGGGAAAAAAGGATACAGGAGCTGCCGAGCACTTTGCGTCGTCGGGCGCCGAGCAGATGCACCAGGTGGGTGGCGGCGGCGGTGATCTCCGTGTCGAAAGACTGCTTCGCCCCGCCCACCTCCTCTGTCTCGGGCACGCGCAGCGGGGTGGTCATCTTGTACAGTTGGTCCAGCAGTTTCAGGTTCTCCTCGGTGATGGTCTAGGTTTAAGAGACAAAAAATTGAAGAATTAAAATATTAAAAAAACCCAGAAGTGTACCCTTAGGAATATCACGTGTATTGGAAATATAATGGGCATGATTTGTACTTGGAACGAGTTGTAGAGACTAGCAAATAAGTAGGCGGATTCCAATGTTCATCTCTGGTAAAATGGAATGATTATGAGGACAAAAAACACAAAATGACGAAGTGCACATAATAAAATTCGCCGAACCGGAACGAAGATGATGAACAAGATTGCAATGGAACATTCAAAATGTTGAAAACACGTTAATTTGAAGGGCAAAACGTGATAATACAAGTTTGTATATCACGTTTTGCGTGATAACATGTCTCGTTTAGCTTCATTGTTCCAATTCGACGATTTTCCTTAAGTGCACACCTCGTCATTTTGAGTATTTTTGTGAAGATTAAATTGAAAATCGGTTACCCTGACCAAAATCGAAATTTTTCAAGACTTTCCATGAGCAAATCAAAATGTTCCACGACTTAAATTACAACAATTTAATGTCAGCAGACATTTTTCCTGGACTTTTATTTTAAATAAAAAAATTAAATAGCACACAAAAGTAAGTAAAAATCGCGCGCAAAAACAATTATTTTCGATCGTAAATAACGCATGTTGCAATGAGTTTATGAAATGAGTCCGAAACACAAAAAACAGGGTAGCCCAATTTGGACGAAACAAAATCGATGCATATGCCCTATTGAAAATTCGACAACTCTACAATCGATCATTACCCTGGGAACATCTACAATCGATCATTACCCTGGGAACATACACCCATGGGATCAATTACAAGGTGTCTCATTCATTGTAACATCAGCGACAACGTTCATTGTGTATACAATATTGGAACCAAACAAGCGGTTGCATGTTTGGTTAGCGGCGGTACACGAAACATATGCTTTCGCCACAATTGAACCCGAACGGTGTTTGAAAACACAACTAATGATGGGTGAAACGTACCACTGCTCCGTTCTGTCCCTTGAGGAAGTCGTCGCGGGCGGCCTCGTCGCCCATGTTGCTCAGCGTGTCCTGAATTCGAAGCAGCAGCTCCGTTCGCTCCAGGTCGCGGGTACGCTGGTCCTGGAACTCCTTGTCCACCTTCCGTTCCAGCTTCTTGGCGTACTGCAATAATGTACGAAAAATCAACAATGAGACCGTGTATCTGTCGATAGATTTTCCAAAAAATAACGTAAGCTTTTTTTAGGGTAACGAAATGGATTGGATAAGAAAATGGCTAGCACAGATAATCATCGACGACAATATTCAATTTGTAAAAAAAATAATTGTCCGTAAGCACCAAAAAAATGTCAGTTGTACAAAAATAATCTTTAATTTGTTCCGAAAAAATCTCCAAGTTGTATCCAAAATCCTCAATTTGTGGGAAAAACAAATAATTTTCATATTTAACAAATAGATCAAGCAGAACAAATAAATTTCCCAAATTCTATCAATTTCCTTTCAATCGAAAAAAATATAACAAATTTACATGTGATAACAACAATTGAATTGATCGGAC
>JAUJYS010005684.1:0-10872 GCA_033995665.1 Melogona broelemanni
ACTTCATGTTATGTTTTTGGTTAGGCAAGTCAATTTCGCTACGCACCCCATTCGATACCGTATTTTCTGGTCGCTCTTTAGGGTAAATTGGACATTTACCGTACGATGTTGCCATTTCTACTGAGCCACTGGTACGTACAAGAAAGATAATATACCGGTAAATATCTTAAGACTTTCTATTTTATTTCACCAAACACAGTTACTAAATACTTTTAAATTATATAGACGGATTTCAAGTATGACGATTCATGAATGGTCAGTGATTAATTTCCGCTGAGTAAAACCTTATCTTTGCGGATGATGCATGGAGCGAAGGTTCTCCAAGACAGATAATCTTACTCGGAAAATAAAATATCCTCTTTTCTGGTTCTTAGGTTCATTTCTTGCATGATTTCTGGCACAGCTGACCATGTACCTTTCGCGTCTTATGTTTTTTGCTAGAATAAATTTCTTGCTACTATGTAATTGGATTTTGTATTTTATATTTTGGAAAATATGCGATGTTGGTTTTCAGAGCGCATAGTTTAATCGAACGATTTCATGGCGAATAAGCCTTGATGTTGACCAGTTCTGCAGCAATCTACCAACCCCATAACTCATGCAAAAGTTTTCCATTTTATGTTCGTACGCGTACAGATTGTGGATTTTAACTGAGATGAGATACCGTGCAAAGTTTACGTCAAAATTTTCTTTTCAAATTATTTTGTATCATTCTGCTTTGCCGTGGAATAATTTACCCAAATAATTGAAATGCCTAGAAGCAGCCACCCATTTGTCAATATACAGGGGAAAAAATATTGAATATTTAATTCCTAATTATATTTATTTCTGTATTTTAAAGCGTGGTGCATCGAGAATCAATTTTGCCACTATGTGCGCCCTTGTTCTCGTGTACAGCGACCCTATGAGCGACCTTCTGACCATTTCCTTTACTCGTTAACGATGTACGATGATCGTTAACGATGTGCCGATTCACTCTTTGATCGCTCAACCGATATATGCAAAACTAGGAATCCCCGGGGGATCGGGGAAAGGGGGAGGAAGAGGATCGGATGTGGATAATGTGAATAAGACGGGGGTCGATTTGCAAATATATTCCTGCAACTAAGCAACGCTTTACTGAAGGCTGTCGCTACATTCAACACCTCGGGGGACTGTCATTTATCGTAAATGCAGTTGCACGGGGAAGGAGGGAGAGAGGAGGGGGGAGGGGAAGGGATGGGGAAGGAGTAGGAGAAGGTTATAGTTTTGTTTACCGGACAACCGGCACAATGTCGCTTGTGACCAGAGGAAAACGCCGCCATTTCGTCCACCGGCATTTCTGAATTACCATTCGATACAGTGAAGTAATTTATTTTTCGGTTTCTAACTCGTGTCTTTTGATATTTCAACCGGCAACACTTCTAAGAACGTATGTAAGATTACCTAAATCGACCGTTAAGAAATTGAACCGTTTAGTTATTAATTCGCACCAATTTTATCGCGTTGGGATTTTGATTCGTAGTTTTGTTGAAACAATTGCTTCTTGACTGCAGAATAGCATGAAAGACGAACTTACGTGTAGCTGCAAGTTACGTAGTTACTGACTTAATTGGAACTGGTTACGTTTATTCGAATACGGTAAATTAAGATATTAGATATTGTTGTCGTTGTGTTTAAATTAATGTACGTGGGCAACCGACATTATGCCGACTCAGTTGAATACTTTTGTGAGCGCATGTGCTGCGATTAATTCATTAATCGGTTCAAATATGTTTTGACCACTTTCGTAGTTTTTGTGCTAGACTTAATGCAAACAAAAATGTAGACTCGTCATTTTAAACGAGACTACTATTGGTCTCGTTTTTTGTGGCACATGACACAGAAACGCTCTTTACGATTTCAGCAGTGATACAAATTGATAGTAGAGATAGTTTCAAGACCAAAAAAGCATTTCCACGTTTCATGTTTCAATCGCACATTTTTCAAACAGTTATTACCTCAAAATTTTAATTGAGATTCTCGGCAGAGAAAATGTTAATACGCATTGAGCATTTCATAAGGTCTCGTGTCTTCTTGAGTTTGGCACCACTAAAATGCAATTCTCGTCTCAAAGCTGGATCATTCAAAGAAATGGCAGCCTCTTGTGCTAATGAGACAGAAAAACGTATATAGAGTAAAAAAAAAGTCTCTTAAAAGATTCGATTGACCACTGCCAAGTATTTTCTTTTTAAGTTTTCTCTATACAAATTCGATGTTAGTGTTTTTGTCGTAATCACAAGTATTGCGGAGATTTCTATGTTGCAAGCGCACTGCACAACGCCGGCTTTAAGATATTATTTTCTAGGAAGTAATTTTGCATAAAAAATAAGTTATCTTAAACTATATCAAATTTTTTGTTGCGGCCATGGGAAAAATTATACACATACAGAGCATATGTTTTGGAATAAGCGGATAAGAGAAAGTTCACATGAGAAAAGTAATTTTTAAAAATAAAAATAATAGTTTGGCAAAGAATCGTTTGTCGTTATGGCGAACACGCTGGTGGACCCGTAGAAAAAAAATAAAAATTATAAAAACCACATTGTACAAATACAGGTATGCTATGATATTAACTGATAAATTGTGGGGTTATTTTATATGAGAACCTCAAATAACCTCAAAAAAATTGTTTAAAATTAAATCCCGTAATGCAAGATTAATAATCATAATATTACTTGATTTTTCAATCATTAATTGCATCCAGAACGCATTTATCCATTTAGAATTCTAGTTATTTTTAGTACAAATTTTAATGTCGATCTTTGCAATAAATCATCGATAATAGTAAGATAAGCGGCACCGTGATATTGAAATTGGCGTTGTTAGAAAAACGAACAATTGTTTTTCTACTGATTTATTGATCGCCACCAAAATAAAACAGTCGTAGTTCAGGCGAGTGAATCGTGATCGCTGACATCATCCGAAGATCGTTGTCTTCACGTGATGTTGAATCGTTGTCATCACGTGATAGTTCAAACGATTGAATCGCGATCGCAAACATCGTCAGAAGATCGTTGTTTCATTGAGTGATATTGGAACGATCGCTGGGAGACTTCGACCAGTGTTTCTTTTACGTCCGCAATTCAAATCCGGCAATGGGCGACTCGCATCGCTGATGCGCACAGCCTTCGGCCATTTAAAAAAAAACAATATGGCTGCCGTTTCGTTCTCGACATGCGTCTCCTCGCCGTCCCAGCAGCAGAAGCCACGGAAGCAGCAGCAGACGAGTGCCCGGATGAGCTGGACCAGCACCAGCACCAGCACCACCACCAAGACGATGCCATGCCACGAAGTCATTTCTCCACTTCCGGTTCATCGTCGTCCAGCTCGGGTGTCTCTTCGCGGGTGACTTCCGGCGGTGACGATAACCCAGGAGGTGAGCACAATACTGTCTTACGGAGTTTAAATTGTGGACTAAGTGATGCATGAGTTCAGAAACATGTGACTTTTTATCAATTTCAAATACAAGCACCTCCAAATTGTGTGACAAAAACTAACACATTTTCAAAACTATGTCACCATAATATAAATTAAATATCATAAAAATAGCTTGCCGAGAACATTTTTGTTATTATTTTATTTTTTTATTTTTTGTGCATACCTTAGGGATTGCACGCCCTTTAATTATTATGAAAATCTAAATCCGTCAGTTGCAACTTACGGATAAAGAGCATTTTACTAGCACACTCAATTCAACTAGTTTTCGTAATTAGTTAATTATTTTTTGATACAAATTATTGAAGAATTAAAAAAATGTTTATGTCTTTAGTAAATTGTAATTATGTCTTTAATAAATTTAATATTGTTCTTAAAAACAAAATGACTTCCAAGTTATTTGTAATGCAGAAAAATCATTGGATATAACTAGGAATCAAATGGAAAAAAAAAAGGAAAAATACGACAATCAAATTGTTGACCGATAATTATGCAATTAATTTGTGTTTCAATTTGCGGCGGACAATGCATCTCAATAATCGAAATCAATCTTACCTCTAGGCAGCGGTTTAGGTCCCGGCAATGATGTCACCAGCGTCGGCGGCGGCGTCGACAGCCATCCTGGCGTCGACGCCGCACACCGCCCCTCTAGCGGCAGCGGCTGCAGCAGCAGCGGCAGCGACGTACGTGCTCGTCATCGACGACTCCGCGCCGAGCGCCGGCATCAACGGCGGCATCAGCGGCGTCACTCGTCCCGGCACCGGCATCATCGACACGGCGGCGGGAGCAGCACAAGCAGCTCCCGTCGTCTACGTGCACGGGACGACCGACATCGTGCTGCTCTCGCTGCTCATCGTCGCCACCTTCGTGTGCAACGCCGCTCTGGCGGTGGCGGTGCTCACCAATCGCTATCTACGGCAGACGCCCTCCTGCAACGTGCTGCTGGCCTTGGCATTGTTGCACACGCTGGACAGCCTGCTGCATGGCACGGTGTCCCTGCTCTACATGAGGTGGGTGCGATGCAGTCGGGTGTTCAGCCGGTTCCATAGGCGCTGTAGCGGAACATTGGCCCCTTTTCGTATTACGTGCTTTTGCTTCGGCCTTCGGGCTAATGTCCATCATCAGGTCCGTACCTCCCATAAAAAAAGGAGTTCCCGTTCCTCTCATGAAAAAAAAACACAGTTTCCGTTCCAGTTCCTCAAAAATTAAAAGGAACCATGGGCGTTCCTAAGTTCCTTACAAAAGAAACCTGGAACTTTTCCTTTCCTTAATTAAATTTAAAATATTTAAAGACAGATCTGCGGGAAACAAATTTAGCAACTACAGGACAAATGTAGTCTTACGGATACGGACTTTTCAACGGAGCTTTCAACGGATCAAAATATTTAGCAATTTCTATTTGATGCTGCAAAATTGTTCCGTTGACGACATATATCGGAAAATTGTACTCGTAAAACATTGAAGGTTACGGTCGTTCCAAAAAAGGAACCAGTTCCTAGGAACGGAATTTTTCCGTTCCGTTCCTACCCAACACAGCTCGGGTCTTAATAGGATATTGCGACTCGTTTTGTGATTCGAAGATTGGTGTTTTCCAGCAATTTTTATTTCCACAAAAAAAATCGAAAGCATTCGTATCATTATTATCACGAGTTATCGTGTAACTATTGAAAAAAAATGAAGAGTCTTCGACCAGTGAAGACAGGAAACGGCAACTTCCCGAATAACTTTTTTTAATTTATTATCGTCGAACATGATGGGATATAATTTAAAAAAACTGAAAATAGCCGCGAAATCGAAAGCCTATACAGATGAGTGATAATTTTAGTTAACCGCTTTCCAATGAATCCGATCCCGTCGCAACCATGGTAATTATTATCTAAATTTAAATTTAATTTTCTGCAGGTAAAATACGTGGGTAAGTCGGTGTGAGAGTTGGGAGGAGTAAGTCGGTGTCAGGGTTTGTAAAGCGGTCAACTAACATCATCAATCATCTGTATAGGCTTTCAATATTATCGTGTAACGCAAGTGCTGCCCCTTGTATTTGGCAAATACACACTACTTACGTGTATTGCAGGATAAACAGTTCACGGCGCATTGTTCAAGTGTTTGCATTGGATCATTATAGCCAGAATATGTAGGAGCCGTTGGAATGCAATAGCTAGAAGAAATATATTTTTTCTCGACCAGAGAGAAATAGAAACGGCATTTATATTAATAAAGTATACACAAGAAGTTGCAGTTTCTATTTCTCTATGGTCGAGAAAAAAAAAAATTTCTTCTAGTGTTTGCATGGGAGCGAATATGCGCTGCCCCGATATCTGGCAATCACACACAGCTTGTATTGCAGGATAGACATTACACGGGCGCACTGTTTTTGCGTCTCTGCGTTGCGTTCTGCTATCGACTCATTTTATTAATTTGCTCGTTGCTATTTCAAAAGTCAATATTACATATGCAAATTAATTAAAATTAAAAACATCAATTGTCTTCCCGCGTGGCCCATTCCTAAGCAACAAATCATTGGTTTTTTTTTATTCATACGCGAATAATGTTTTGAAAAATTCAATTTTCAGCATTTTGTAAACATTGACATATTACCCAAAAGCTAAATTATTATTACTAGTTAGCTTAGCTCCATAATCGTTTGCAATTCGTTAATTTGAGGATATTACATCTGTATTCCAATTGGTTGCATATGGATAATATTCATTCCAATATGTTCTATTTATGAGTTGCAACTTTTGTAAAAAGCGCATGCGCCAGCATGCGCTTTTTACAAAATGCGGTTCAGGTTCCGGTTCAGGAAAGCAGTGCTAAGACGTCAAATTGTCAATTAAAAATCAACCGATTGTATAAAATAAATTATAAATCAGAGAAATTATTTGATGTTCTCCGTTTCCAAATATTTCTTCCCATACTGTCACTATGGAAAAGGCATCAACGCCGAAAGCTCGTGTCAAATGGTTAGTCTATGTCATCGACTTATTTCCTTTTTCTTTTTCCCCTAGTCGGATCACGTGGGACATGGGTGTGGCCGTGTGTCGCGCCAACGCCATCCTGACCCGCGTGACCTTCTCCGTGCGCCCTCTCTGGCTGATCCAACTAGCGGCCGACCGGTACGCGGCCCTCCAATGGCCGGACCCGGCTCACTACCGCCGCCATTTCTCTGGCGCCCGACACCGGACGGCCCTGCTCGCCTCCTTTTCCTGGGCTGTGGCCACGACCATGCCCTCCGCCTGCGCCTGGCTGCCCACCGGACCCTACCCGGCCCGGATGGGATGCGGGTCGTCCAATCTCGCCTTCACGGCAGCGGCCTACCCCTACGCGGCCTTCCTACTGGTGGCCAGCGTGGTGCTGCCGGCCGCCACTCTGCTCATCATGGCCGTCGTGCTCTGTCACCTGCTGTGGCTGGACCGACGCCGGAAGAGCCGCTTGCAGGTAGGCGGTGTTGGGTTCGTTTTATTTTGAGAAAGAACCAGTTCCAGTTCCACGTTCCTCCTATGAAAAAAGGAGCCAGGCCCCGTTACCGTTCATCCAAAGTTACACTTACAGTTCCTTAAATGGAATCTAGGCGTTTTTAAGTTCCTTTTCTAAAGGAACCTGGAACTTTACAGTTTTGTTTTTTTTGTGGGGAAATTCTCCTTACTGAGTGAATATTATTGCAGGAGATTATGTACCCTTCGTGTTGTGGCAATATGTGAAAGGTACATTTTCACCAATACCCCAGGACATCAAATAAACGAGAACCTGCGCCGTGAAATCGAACACGGGATCATCCGCTCAGCAGCATGTCGCCATACCCAATGAGCTAGACGAATCGCACTTGATCTTACGGATCGTAATTGAAATTGTATCGTAAGTCCTTTTATCATTGCTATTTTCAATCAAGAAAATAGCAATGATACAATCGGCGCCAATAAGACGGCTCAATGCAGAGCCCCCTATGCGCATAAACGTTTTCTGCGCTGTCTGACTTCGGTTCGGGCCGAACCGACTGACTGCGGTGCTGCCAATCCCGGGTTCGATTCCAGGCGCAGGATCCCGTTTATTCGGTCCTGGGGTACTGGTGAAAAAGTGCACTTAACATATTGCCACATCAACGCGAGGGGTACAGAATCTCCCTCAGTGCTATTCACCAACATTGATCAGGAATAAATAAATAAATAATCTATGCTAGAAAAATCTGAAAATAATGTGTTATCGAACATCTACGAGTATAACAAGTTGAAAGAGTGTCATCTTTTTTCGCCCGTTCAGTCGCGCGCCTGGCTGACCTCGAGGGGGCTAGCTGCCTCTGCTGTAGACAACGATCCGGACCAGCCCACCCCTTTGGCGTCCTACCAATCACGCAGCGTTTGGGCGTGGCTAGGCCTCCTGGCCGCTTTCCTCATTGGCTCGCTGCCCTACGCGGTGCACGACGCGGTGGAACAGCTGAGCCCCCTGGCGGCGGTGTCAGACACCACCACCATCACCACCACCACTGTGCCGCCGGAAGTGTGCCGCACCCCGACTACGGACGCCCTCCTGGCCTGGACCCGTTTCCTGTCGCTGTGGGCGGACGCCGTCCTTATTATGGTGGCCCACGAGGACATCCGCCAAGAGGTTTTTTTCCTTTTGAGTCGCATGAAGGAGCCGCCGGTCGCGGATATCGCGGACGTGGCCGTGGCGGACGCTTCCCGTTTCGCTGTCCCTGTGGTGGCGGTGGGGGCGACCATCCCTTCTACCCACCGCCGCCGCCACCGATGGTTTCCGGTTCTCAATCGTCTGTGCGGCAACAGCAGCGCCGACAAGCGGCGAAAACTGCCGACGCCGCCCGTCCTGTTCCCGTCGCCGTTCGGGCTATGTCTGCGCCGCCCGATGACGGTCGACATCCCCCCACCACCCCACCACCACTACCACCACCACTACCACCACCACCACCACCTCCACCACCCCCAGAAACAACCGACAAATGAATACCGTTACACGCTGTGCGAGACCTACGACAGTGAGTGCTGCCGAAAGGTGGCGCTGCCCAAGTTGCCGCCGCGGAGACGCTCGGTAGAGTCACCTGGTGGAGAGGAGAGGCGAGTACGGGCAGGCGGGGAGACTCGACGGGGTCGGATTAATTCTTTGGGAAACGTCGGCGGAAATCTTTTGGGAGCCAAACAGGGTAGGAAGGCTAGTAGCGGTGAAATAGAGGTCGAAAATTGGAACCGACGCGGTAGACGAGGGGCGGTGGAATCGATAAGTGGTGCTCTTGGAAACGCGGATAAAATTGGCGGCCAGTTTGGGACGGACAAACAGAATGATGGCCATGTAGGAAAGCAAAAACAAAATGGCGTCCGTGTAGCAAAAGAGAAACAAAATAGCGACAGTCTGGTAAAAGGAGAACAAAATGGCGGCCGTTTACCAAAAGAGAAACAAAATGGCAGCCGTGTATCAAAAGAGAAGCAAAATGGCGGACGTGTATTAAAAGAGAAACAAAATGGCGGCCGTGTAGTAAAAGACAAACAAAATGGCACTCATTTCCAAAAATCAAAAGGGAAACCCGCCAATCTCGGCAAACCAAACGGAAATGGCGGACCTGTCGAGAGAGCAGTTCGGCGCCCGCGAAATAGAATCCGAGGCGGAGCCGGCAGTCACGGTCTGACACCAGTGGACGCCTCCGAAAGCCATCCCGTCTTCAGCGAAGGCGTCAAGAGGAAATTATCGAAAGATTACTACGACTTCCGGTCATCCCAGCGGGATCTGGCGAATCTGAAGGAGGTGGCCCGGCGCCGCAGTCAGTCGATGGGACGATTGAACGAGGTGGGTGCCGGTACTTCCGGTGGACGCTATGCCCCCAGAGCGCCGGACACTAACCACAGGAGAGTATCATTGTCCACTACTAATCCTACCAATAGAGCGCCCGTTCATCGTGGTGTTCCGAAGAATGTACTTTAATTCCTTCTTATATGTAGATATGTAGAGATGATATGTAGAGAGGGGGATTCAGAGCATTGGATTAAAAACAGAGTTTGGATCAACAAATTAAACTTGAGACAACTCTATGTTTTCCTCATACAGTAGTTGCTAATTATTTGTTCTGAAACTCACGCCTTTCGGGATCCACCATATGTAAATTTAAATTTATTTATATTTTACTACCACAATCGTTTAAAATTTCATTGAAATTTTAATGGATGTATTTTTTTATATATATTTTCTGAACTACAAATTAATTTCCGAATTGTAAACCTCTAAAATCGTAATTCGCGTGTTTAATTATTTTGTTGTTATACTTTTGTAATTTTTTGTTCACTGGCGATAAAGTTGTGACCGAATATATTAATAGTTTTCGGGAACTGTTTTGAAATGCCATTTGTTTAAATTTATTCGTACAAAGTGTTGCATTCAATATTAGTAGAGTTTATATTTATATTTTGAATTTTATGTGTTAGTAGTACGGTATTTTGATGTCGTAAAAGAATAACCTATCCCGTAACCATGCAATGCAAATGCCGTCAAAATACTCCTATATCCTATATCTTGTTTGATGCAAAATAAAAATACGTCGATGTTTGTTGACGGCAAAAGACGTTATCTTGTAAACAAATCTTACATTTGTGAGGCTACTAAATGTTATGTTGTAATTTGACAAGCACAGAGTAAAGGTAAATTTGAGCGATAAACGTGCAAAAATAAGCGGTTGAACAAAATGATGGAAACATATCTATTAGTACACCTTATAGATCAAACGAAGAAAATTTAAAGTCACTATCGTCACAACAATAGAGTCCGCTCGGAGCACACCAAGGATGAACGACGATAGGTTGGCTAGACCTAAAAAAATAAACGACCAGTTTCCAACACCTGTATGTGTACTGTATTAATCGGTTAGTCTATATGACCGTGCTGAGTGTTAATTTTTGCTGCGAAAATCGATGAAAAAGATTATATCAGCAATTTGATTAATAAACTTGATGAATCATTTTATGGTCTAGGAAGGTCGGATCGTTTATGGAGACAATTGCTAATATGTTATGTTGCACTGTTGCTTGTTTGTTAATGCAAACACATACTGTATGTAGTTGTTGTTTATTAATTGTACACTAATAAAACCAATCAAAGAACAACTTGTGATCATTCGTGGTAGATTCGTGTACAATTTTCCTGTTAATAAAACAAAGTTTCGACAAAGTTATCTTTCCAAATTTCAATTCATAAAATTTTAATTAAATTTAAATGCAGAAAATTTAATTTCAATGTTAATTGAGAATTTTTTTTTTTAAATCACCATAGTGCTACTGGCACTACAGGATTTTTATTTTTATTTTTTTTTTATTCCGGATCACTGAGTGAATAACCCTGCAGGAGGTTATTTTTATTTTTATTTTTTTTTAATTCACCGTAGCGCCTAGTGCACTACAGGAATACTGCACCCTCGTGTCTCTT
>JAUJYS010005685.1:0-10872 GCA_033995665.1 Melogona broelemanni
GCGTTCCGCTACACCGTACACGTCCGATAGCCGTATTTTCTGGTTGTTCGTTCCCTGGTCGTGTAGTTCAGCCAAAATTTTATATAACAAAATTGAAGAATTTGAACTTTCATCATTTGCAAGAAGTGTTAGTCATTTTACGAGAAAATGTCTATTTTGGGTTAATTGCGTTAATTTTGGGAAGTATTTGGTGCCCGAAGTTGCCATTCCAACGATTCAAGGAGATTTTAATTTGCCTTTTGTCTTTTCTACAGTCGATTCAACGTGTTGTAGATACAAAGCGACCGCGATAAACGAAGGAAAGGTTGTTGAAAGTGGCCTCTTCGCGCGAGGATAGCAGCCGTGCAACCAGTAATTGCGTTCTATCGAGGGCAACTCATTGCTTAGTCGGTAGCGTGAGCGTAGCGAAAAATCGCTACTAGTCAAAACTCAAAACTCGTGCATCGCAACATTTTTTCTTCTATGTAGTTGACGACAGACTTACCATAAAGAAAAGGCTGTTTATCACCTGCATATGACATCTACTCCGTAAAATGCTTTTTTTTATTTAAAAATAAAACGAGCAAAGATGGCAACTGCTGGTTATCATTACACGACTAGGCAATTACTGACAATTTTAAAAATCATGCTTCTAGGGGGGGAAAAGAATCGAATTACATTTTCCTTTTGCCGTTTTCAACATTCTTTCGCATACGCAATAATCGATCGGATTTTCCACTTCTGCGAAACGATCACTGTTCAGATAACAGCGTTGTGTGCGTAAACAAGTCGAACAAACTGAGCTTGAGCATCATCGTCATTCGTGCAACGTTTTATTTAAATAGCAGCGTATCATAGCAAACATGTTCGCATGCGGTCACTGGCGTGCATATAGTTTAAATACATGTACAGTATCTGCGTCATAGATAATTAGCTGAATACCAGCCGGAAAGCGAAAAGAGGGATGGAGGTGGATTCTCCGGCAGTCGCCATACCGTTTATCTCGTTATAACGGTCAACACACTGCCTGTTTTCCAGTGCCGAATGCGTATGCAGTGCGTACGGTAGGCGGGCCATGCCGCGCTCCGCTATCTGTCGGCCCCCTGCCGACGTTTTCCGAAAAAGCCCGGCGCTGTTGCCGTGACTACGGCGCTCCAATGTCAAGGTAACCACACCGAACAAAGTACGATGTCTTTGTCGTCATGGCGACGGATGGTGCCCAGCCCAGGCCCCCGGACACAGCCCCCGTGAGCTGTGCACGGGACGCCTGTTTTTGGCGCGCGCGGTATTGTCCCCCAACGTTTGTAGTCAAGTAGCGAACACGCACGATTTGTTCGATGAATTTCAAGAGAATTGAACCTGTTTTAAATTTATTTAGATTGCGCTGGAGAATACATTCAGAAACAGTCGGCACTATACACTCACTGCTAGACGCCGATACATTTTAACACTTTATGTTTATTTATTATTTCCAATCGCTGTAATTGGTATCACTACTAGAGATTCTGTGTCACTCGTGTTGCTATGACAAAATGTGATGACTTTTTCCTAAAGTACCTCGGGTTCGATAAATGATCCGCGTCGAGAATCGAACCCGGGACCGCCGCACCGCAGTTGGTTGCAATACCGACTGGGTTACGACGAGTTGTCAACGACCGTATGTCTTGAAAAAAAATATTATAAATATCAGTATTTTCGAGCCTCCTAGTCTTACTAAAAAAATATGCGAACACATGCGAAATATAAATATATTAACGTGCACCACTTATTCTTTAAGACGCAAAATGTTGCCCGAAATTATATTCTATGAATATTCTCAATGCCTCATTAAGCTCTCTCTGAGAGAGAGAAATTTGTATTCGATCAAGAAAATAATTGCATATATTGATTTTGCGTGTTGCGCGTGGATATTAGCAGCAAAAGGAAATGTAGCAATGGGAAGGTTTTTCAGTTGAAGCCAGTGATTTCGAGCTTTTTATTTCCATTTCGGCAGCATGTGACGCGGCGTCAACGTAAAATCAACGTAATAGTTTTTTTAGACAAGTGCACATATACGAAATACTCATGGAAAGAAAATGAGAAGCGTGTCCAAACAGCAAATTAAAAAAAAAAAACATTGCAAGCAGTACATTAAAAAAAATGCATAGGTGTCTATGGAGCAATTCTAAAAACATGTCGTTACTTAGTGATATAAAAATTGAGTTACACAAATATGGCTCATTAATACACATTGTATTCAGGCATATAGGATAAATATTGATAATTAATAGGTATTCGAACGATAGCAATTGGAAGGAGCTTGAATAATGTTCAGCTTAGTGACAACGAACGAATTACTATATTCGAATGCGGACATTGCTTTTAGCCGGTCAAGAGTTTTGTTGGTCACGTATTGTCTTTCCCGAAGCCATTTCCTTGAAGCATTTGTGTTACTTCATCTCTTACTTTTGTTTTGTTTACAAATAACTGATGTTTATCACAATCCACGACGCAAGGTGGACGTAATTACATCATTATAACTATTTTTGGATCCCCTTCATGCTATATGATAACATTGATCAAGTGTATTTTAAATCGTATCTGTAGTTAGTTGGTCACTTTTATAGGCAGACCTTATTTCATTTTCATAATTTCGAGAAACTCTGTCGGTTTTGAGCAACGTTTAATAAATCACGGACGCTCAAATGCGTATATTAAAATCTTATCTTTAATTTTCCTTACCAACAGCGATCTCTTTTTCAGCTTAACGAAAAATGATAATGAATTTTCGAGCGGGAAAAGACCATAATGATGTACTTGGCCATTTCAGACTGCCAAATTGGCATCGCTGCTGGCTGCTTCTGTCCTTCAACGCATGCATGATTTATCATACTATCCAAACGTCCCACAGCTACTTGAGCGAATTTTTATGTTAACATAATTGCTAATACCAAAGTAACATAAAGTTTCGCCTCATAAGTCCAGTCGATACATACGGATACAGGCTTACTGGTCTGCAATAACGTTTCACGTAACGTTTTACGTTTCACGTGCGTTTTCGAACCCAAAATCAATTCCGGAAAAAAATACGAATATTCTTCTAACGAGTAGAAATTCAGAAGCACAGCAGGTCAGATATAAGGTTAACAACGAAGAAAATGCGCTGATAAGATCTGACTTCTATACTGTGATGTAATGTACGTACAAATTGATGCTAAACTAAAAACAGAGTCGTAACCAAATAATTTTAAATTTTCTTTAATTTGCCGTGGCTATGACGGATTGTAAGTGTTTTTGTTTGAGCATCAATTCATAGTTTATCCGGTTATCAATTCATTTGTCTCCTGTTGGGTCTCAAGCTTTCATCGAACATTTTCCTCGATGATATTTCTAATGAATAATCATGTTCCGGCGAATGGGCCAGACTCTGATGGTTACATACTGTATGTATATCATCATCCGAAAATATTTCCATTGGAATCACAAGTAGGCGTAATCACTTTCCCAAGGGTTAAGGCAATAACGTTGCGCCGTTGTTGAATCAATCGTCCCATGTAATCGGATATGCCATACCGTGCTGATATACGAGCTTTATTGTGCCGGAGTTTCGCCATGATTCAGCACTTGTAACACTAATCTGCAGCACTTCTTGCGCTTAGATGAAACGTAATCCGTCTGCTGTAGATAAAATATAGTTTTTCGATGCTATTTTTAACTACCGCCAAGATTCATAGGGATTTAGTTGGCTTTCGTCTAGTGTTGGTCCACCTGTATCCTACGCCACCAGAGAACGATGTCTCTTAGGTAGATGATTAGAATAATGGCCCAGCTTCGCCCGGGATAAGTAAGGATGGAATTTTGTTTTAAAAATAGAGATTTCTTAATGGAAATTAAATAGCCACCACCATAGTGTTTAGAACAATTGTCTGGCTTCGTCCGGGATAAATAGGGATGAAATTTGATTTCAAAAATTGGGATTTTTTAATGACAAATAAATAATGAGTTTTAAAAAATTCATATATTCTCAAATTGGATAATCCTGTGACTAAAAAATCGCGCAAATATTCGACGAGGTAAATTTATTCGAAGTATTTGCCGGAAGTATGGCCGAGAATCCAGTGCAACCTAAATAACCAAACATCAACCAAATAAACGTCAAATGGAACGGCAACACTGAACTCATCGTGACTTGAAGTGTACCGTCCGTGCGTGGGCCTCCACCTGCATACACGCGGACGGCAATCGAGGCGACCGCATTTTAATTCCCGCGCAAAAGCGCGTCGTTTAAATTCGTAGTCACGCGATATCCCCATCTCTCCGCGCCGCTAAAAGCTTTTCCATCCCTCCCCCTCTAATTACGTGCGGTTGCCATTTCGCAGGCGGGCAGTCGGCGCAGGAGTCATTGGTCGTCGCTATCCTGGCTGGCTTCACCACCATCGTGGTGGCCATCGTGGTCTACGTCAGCTACCAGTATCTTATCTCCCGTAAGAAGACGCCGACGAGCAAGGTCGGGGGGCGGGTGGTGTGCGACCGGAGTGTGCCGTACAGCAGCAACCTCAAGATCAGCTACAGTCTGCCGGACATCCAGGAGGAGCTCAAGAATGAGGTCTACTGGCAGGGAAACAATAAGAAAGTAGGTCAAAACTCCTCTTTAAATTGTCGTGCGTCGTCAACGAGAGTCACTTAATAAAAATTCGTCTCATTAAAATATAAAAAAAATCGTGGCTAATTTTTTAGCATAGCAGACGGCACGTCGCAGTTGCCACTTGTCGCAGTCAGACGACAAAGTAGGCTCCCCTGTGTCACGTCAAGCTTACGTGCGTACAAGCGTACGTGTCAAAAAAGCTAATGTTGTACGTGTTGGCAAATCCTTAATTAAAGCGACTCTTGATTTTTAATTCCCAGATGACGTTTCCTTGTATATATTTTTTGCTTCTCGAATTATTTTATGGCGATGCTTGTCGATTTACTGACTATGTGCCACTTCGCGTCTAATTTAACGCGCCTCTTTCGTTCAGAGTATTTGACACGTTGTTTTAATTACATGGTACCCACATCAAATATGAAATTCTGAATTGGAATTCTACAGATCAATAACTGAATCAATAAAATGTATGTCTCTATCGTATTTTATTTGCACCTTATCGTAAATTACAGCCATTTATTTTATTTTATTGCATTTTACAAAGATTCTTTTTCGTAAATTCCCATGCAAAGAAAAAACCGCTTACTCTTTGCACTTATTTTCTCCAGTTTTCGAGAGTATACTTTTAGTACAATTAAATCAGTTAAAGGCAGATTGGTGTAAGTCACTTTCCATAAGCGAATACTGCTCGTTTTTCAGTTCGAGAGAAAATGATTTACATCACATTGCCTTTAACCGCTTTAATTTAGCTTCCTTGAATTTGCTGCTTATTGAAGGGGGAAGATGTGTGATTGACAGAGCAGCTAAACATATTAAGCGCATTGTCGTTTATTATGAAGCATTATCCTGACATAGCTACATTGGTAGCGTCTGAGCGATGGATTGCCATTGCTCCAAGTGCAAATAGGCTTTGGTTTGCAAATTGGGTTTATTAATTCGGTGTAACGTTGGTTTAGGTTCTGCGACAGACCACGCTTCCATCGGTTCCGACCCGACACCAGACGTTCAAACGACAGCTGTCTCACAATCTTGATCTTAGTAACATCAAGTTCTCCGTGTGTCCCATCCACCAGAAGGATCCCGCCGATGTGGGCAAGATCAAACCGGAACTCTACCACCCAGATCTGGTCCACCAGGCATCGGTAGAGAGTTCGGGACCCAGCGAGGTCGAGTGCGGAAAATTGCACTTCACGTTGCGCTACGATCACGATCTGGAAGGACTCTTCGTCAAGGTATTAAATGAAAACTTGAATGAACTTCTACACGATCTTTTCTGTACTAATTACATTGAAATATTCTGGCATATTCTATTTAAATTAATGTGTATCAAATTAGATTTTAAATTATGCTTAATTCAATTTAAATTTATGTATATCAAATTAGATTTCAATTATGCTTAAATCCATTCAAATTATCAAAAAAAGTAAAATTATTTCCAATTAATTAAACTTAATTTCCCTAAAATTTATTTACGAATTAAATTTTTTCTAATTAGATTAAATTATGTATTCATGTTTGAATTATCTATAAATAGATTTAAATGATTTCAACTCATTAAATTTATACAAAAGCCTAAAGAATTGCCGTCAAATTATTAAAAGATTGCCCAATCATTAAAAAGGAAAATGATGGTATATGAAATTTAATTGCTACCACTGCTTACGCATGAAAAATGTTTGCGTGGTTATTTATTTGTTATGCAAAGCTGTGCATATAAACATTGCAGCAAATTACAATTTAATATAGTTATTACAAGCCAAAGATCTTCCACCGAAGGAATTCTCGGGAGCTGCTGATCCCTACGTGAAAATTTACTTGCTACCCGACCGAAAAAAGAAGTTCCAGAGCAAGGTAAGAAAGAAGAGAAGGTCCTTTTCACGTCGTTATAATTAAAAAAAATGTATATATACCCGTGTACAATTACGTCTGATTCTCGTTCTAATAACCGTGTTTTGAAGTAGTTAATAACTTCCTATATGGAGGATTGAAATGGGATAGTGGCTTAGTTAAGCAAAATGTGTTCGTTACCGAAGATCAGTACTAAAATTATATGTATCATTAGCGTGGTTGGGTGCAGGCACTGCTTCTAGCCAAACTGAAAATACAAATAATTGGCTAGCTGAAAATACACCTCCTAAAATAATAATCGTGCCAATGCTGTCAACTTGTCAACGCTGAACCGCATCACGGTTGCGATCTTCGCAGTTTTAATATTTATTAAAATTCATGAATTATTTATTAGTTGCCTTCCTTATCTGCTATTATTCTTTAAACCTTTTTTTTTTGCCAGTTGTCCAATTCCCAGCCTTAAAATGACAACTATATTTGGAAGAGAAACAGTGTTAGTGGAGCAACGCTTGTTGCGTTGTATTGCTTTGATGTGCGATCGTTCGTATCGTAGCGATGCGATAGCAAGTAGGGTTGTCCAGTAAACCCAGTGTTGCTTCACGGATATTATGCCGCCGATTTTAGATTTCATTCCTACCCACAAAGTACGGGTACGAGAAGTATCTCAGTGTTTCGTTCATGATTCCAGCAAGGCCTTCCTTTATTGGAACTAAGGACGAAAATTGAAGGACAACGAGTGCGTGCACGCATGTGAGATCGTAAATACCTGATCCGAATCTTTTAATTAAGACAGCAAATAACAATACAGATTTAGTGAACTGGTATAATTTTCAATTGTACAGTTTCAGCGGCATGTTAACCGCTTGTTAACTGCTTGAAACTGATTAATAAAATATGGACAACTCGTCGAATCTAAGTCGCTATTGTGACCGACTGGTTCGACGGCGCGGGCTTTTTTCGATTTATTCGATCCAGGTGTGCTGTAGAAAATTTATTTCTCAGACATTTTCGTAATGAAGTGTACAAAATTTTGTTTAGAGCCATTCACTATAGTAGTTTTACAAAAACAATTACAGGGTGGTTTAATATGTAGAATTCAACATTTAAATACAAGTATCTCTTGAAACGAATGCCGATCTTTGCCATAATCTTGAAGGAATTCAAATAATACAACTTACCGATTTTTATTTAAAAAAATAATAATACAAATAAAATAACTTAAGGATCTGGGCTCACTGGTTTTATTTCCTTTTTTCATCTGGTCTCCCTAGTCTTAAATTTGTTTTCATCTTGTCTCCATGGTCTGAAATTACTTTTCACTTGATTAACAAAATAAAAATGTTTTAAAGAAGTGCCGCAGCTGAACCCGCTCACAGTTTCCCCTATAAATAGATTTGACTGTCCACATTGACATTGACAGGTCCATCGACGCAACTTAAATCCTACCTTCAACGAGACGTTCGTGTTCGGCGTTCCGTATGACGAGCTCCACTCGCGAACTCTACAGTTCTCTCTCTACGACTTTGATCGCTTCTCCCGACACGACCTCATCGGGCAGGTGGTGCTGCGCGGCATGCTAGACAACTGTGACCTCTCCCAGGAGATGGAGTACATCATGGACGTGATGTGCAGTCGCCAGGTAAGACTCTTTGCTCTTTTTCTCAACTTATTCTAATATCGATCGCTTGTGAATTTTTCGGTCGTTCACCAATACGAAAATTACATTGGGGGTTATTATGTAAAAAATAATAATAGAGGGTTATGACGTCTATAAATCAAAACGAGAGGGACGAGGTCCCGGCGCTGTACCGGACCTCGTCCCTCTCGGTTATTATGTAGCAACAATATTCGAGATTCAGTCCAATTGCGTTGCAATAAAATTATAGAACTGCGACATATAAATTATTTTTTCATTTGTTATTGTATAAAAGCGTTGGACCGTCTATTGAAAGAGCATTTTGAATAACTGGCTGTCATTCGCATATAGCTATCGGCGAAATAATTAAGTGCATTGGAAATTCGCCAACCCATCGGGATATTTTGCATTATGGTGTAATAAGGCCCAAAATAAAAAAGCCAACCAATGCACCACTAAATTTTTGAATTCGGTATTAAATTACTGATCAACTTCTACTTGTAGTAAAAAGATAATAGTATGTAACATTCACCAGGTATCGGAAAATCGGACTTTATAACATTTCGAGTTTACACTAATACATTTAAATATTTAATTATTTTTAGTTTGTTTTTTTTCAAAATCACCGTAATGCCCAGTGCACTACAGGATTACTGTACATTCGGATCTCTGTGGAGGTATGTTAGGGGCAGGGAAGGGAATTGATGGGGAATGGCAGCTGGAATTGTCAGGCCGCAGGATCCACCCCTAAGCTCTGTACTCCCTAATGAAAGCTCAATAAGGAAGGAAGGGAAAGATCAATAATAACCTAAATCTTCGCTAAATATCACTAATATTTCACTAAGATCAACCGATTTAAAATAATCTTTTTTTTTTCGAAGTCAAAGACGAATAATTCTAGGAAACCATTTCACAGTAGACTACTGAAAAACTGTTTCTGATGTTTATGTTTTATCGAGGATTAAAACTTGGTATACTTAAAATCATACAATGAAATTTGTATACTATGGGAAGCGTTGGACCGTGCGGGATGAAGATAAACAAGATCGCAACACAATGCGAAATGATTCGACAATATGACGAATAATTCTTATTATTTGTGGTTTGGAAAATTTTGGCGTGGTCTAGAATACAGTGAAGCTGGAAATAGCGAGAAAACATCAATTTTATGGGAAGGGGAAAGAAGCTAGCACAGCTGAATTTTGGTTCTCGACTCCAAAGTACGAATCTGTCACGTGTACTGCCAATTAGCGAATCGATTTCCTATAATATCCTGAGTAAAGACCGACCTTGGCTTTGTTTACGCTGAATCCTAAAAGTCGAATATTTTTGCTGGATGCCAAACGACGGCTACACCGAATAAGAATTTTTAATTACAGTAGCCAAGAATCGATATTACCAAAAAAGAAAATTCGAACATTGCTCTACGACCCATAAAATTGAGGTATATGTCATATTCTATTTACAGTGTATAAGGGTAACGTTTAAAGTAGACGTCAGGAAAAAAGGGATATTTTAATAAGAAAATAATTAAATTAAAATTATGAAATACCGCGCTAGACGATGATACTATACATGCTTTCTAGATTTTTATAAAGCTCTTACCTGGAAAAACCAGTAACTATTAAAATAATAATAAGTCAATTTTGCACAAGGTGCGATGGTATTATCCACCGAAAACCCATTGTTGATTATAAACGGTTTCCAAATGTCAGAGCGATTAGTATATAGTATTGGTATTAGCATTGGTATAACCCTAAAATTAGTATAGTGCTTCTTTACGGCGTATTTATAATTCATGAGATTAGATAGTTGGCTCACCGAAAAAGGAAAGGAGCCCAACAAATGACGAATACAAATAACGTCATAGACGTCGCCTAACGTGGTTATAGACATGCTTTAGTATGGGTTTATTCCTGGTCTTAGAAACGGCTAAACGATACACTACCTCGTTACTAAAGAAAAGGCGAACGGTACGGTCTGACCTAGTTACCGGAACCAATAGGATCGAAGTAGGTCACCAGTTCGCCTTGAATGACTTCCACAGATTTCATTCTTACATTTCGCGAAGTCGACGGTGCCAACCAAGCGCGGAGAAATCCCGTATCACTGTTCACGAAAAATTAGATGGGCTTTTTGTTGTTTTCATTTTTGCTTATTGCTGCCTAAATATTGTTACCGTGCCCGCTTGCATTTGAAGCGGTTAAAGACAGAGTGGTGCAAGTGACTGGTTTTCATTTGTTCAGTTAAGTGCAAAATGTAAACAACCAAATCAAAACGTTTCTATACCGCCTACAGAAAATATCACTAGTTTCGATAAGGCATAGGTAGGTGTGTCTAAGGAGAAATTTTAATAAAACCTCTGGTTTCTCAAAGAAAAATACACAGAAGAACGCAGTCAGATTTAACGTTAACAACGATGCAAATGCTTGATGCTAGCTTGATATCCGAGAAATACAATGACAAATAAATAAATTGATACTGCGATATACTATTTAATATAATGCTCAAATTAAAAAAAACTCTCTCAATTCTTCATAGTTCACGGGAAATTGAAAAAAATTAAAAAAAATGTTTGATAAAGGCTTTTTTGTTCACAAACCAGAGAGTGGACTAAATATGGTCAAATCTTATTTTAATTTTCTTTGATTTCCCGTTAACTATGACGGATGGTAAGTGTTTTCAAGATTACGAAAAACATGTTCCGGCACAGTGTTGGGTAGGAACGGAACGGAAAGTTCCCGTTCCCAGGAACGCGTTCCTTTTTTGAGGAACGGAGGAACGC
>JAUJYS010005686.1:0-10872 GCA_033995665.1 Melogona broelemanni
GCCTAGTTGCTGTACTCTTGCTGCAATTTGCGCGCTTCAGCTGCATTCGCCGCGATTATTCGCCTAGTGAAATACTGTCTTATATGTCGATGGCGATTAATGGAAAAAGTAGAAAGTTTGTTGCTCTTTCTAATGTATATTTTCGTTTTTTTTTTTCTGAGACGTTCCATTCTCGAAATAAAAAATAGGCATCATTTTTTATTTTTTTTATGATCTTCCCATGTACAATTCTCGTGTTTAAAGTTCGTTCAGTATTGGAACCACCGACCTAACTTTTGTCTCAAATGTTATGAACCTTGACTATCTCTGTTTATGACCATGACTTATCTCTGCACTTTATAAAATAATTCTTTGACTCTAATTATTTGGCTTTAATTCTTTGGATTTCCAGGTCGATCAGCAAACAAGTGCCAACCACTAACAAACCCTTAGTGCCGACTTCATCCTACTCAAGCCAACCAGCGCTGCAGGCCCACAGCTGGCCACAGTCTCCCCAACCACCACCTACACCAACACCCCCCTCCCACCAGTGGCCACCATGGACGACCTGATCCAGTTCGAAGTCGTTGAGTCGCGCAAGGTGATTCCCCTGGCGAACATCTTCGAGGTGAGCTCGAGTGGCGTGTTACCCATGCGCGGCGAGACCATCACCACCACCGAGTACGCCCTGGACGAGCTGCCCGGCCTGATGGGGGCGCATATTGACTCGGGGAAGATCGACTTGCGGGGGCTGGAGGAGGGAGGTCACGGAGTCGTTTACGTCACTACTACCACCACCACACAACTGATCGAGGCGCCGTCTAGCGAGGATGAGGAAGAGAGTGGGGAAAGACAGGTGATGTATAAGACCCTCGTTTGTTTGTAGTTTTGGGTAGGAACGGAACGGAAATGCTCCGTTTCTAGGAACTGGTTAATTTTTTGAGGAATTTAGAAACCCCTTGGTTTCTTTTATTTACATAAGAACTGGAACGGGAATTAGGTTTTTTTTCGAGGAACTTGGACGGGAAATGGAAACAAACCGTTCCTTTTCAAAAGGAACGAACCCAAGACTTCTTTGTTTGTGATCACTCCTTATGATGGCGATTAAAAAAGAATAACGATAAAACCCATGACAGACTTCAGTCTGAGGGCAACTGCACGCGCAAATAATAATCATAAAAAAATTATGTCTATTCTTTAAAAAAATATTTTTGCTTCGTAATTGGAGTCTCGCCGACTCAGTTGTCTGCAGCCCCAGCCTGTCCTGTGTTTGATGCTTATATATAAACACTGTAACCTGCCAATATCTTTATTAACCCGAACCTCACGAATCATTCTAGTTTTTTAAACATTTTTTTTAGCATCCAAGGTTTTTTCAACATTTTTTTTTTCAACATTCCAGATGACTGTCACCAAGCGCATTGGCTCCAGCACCAGTAAGACCACCACCACCACCAGCGCTGATGGCGCCACCGTCATTCGTCGCAGTGGCGTTGCCCTCGGCGAAGGTGAATCAGCCCTGGCCGAGTTCGCCATGGCCGAGGAGGAAAAAACAAAATTCTATCGCGAGCGTGAGAAGGAGCGTCAGCGACTGATCCGCAGCCAGGCTTACAAGGTGAAGCCTCTCACCCAGTGGACGCCCATCAACGCAGATGACCACCAGCACCATGACCACCATGATCATCATCAGCAGGTGTCGGCCACTGATGTGGTGGTCACGGCAGAGACGACTCGACCGACTACGTTGCACGTGCTGCCACCTACTGCCACCAATGGGCATCGTCATAAAGTCGATGTGGAGATAATTAGTGACGTCAGCAATGGTGATGTCGGCAAAGGTGACGTCGGCAATGATGGCCTGGAACGGGGAGGTAGTGGAGAGATTCAGCAGCACAAGGAACCGGGTGAGTGTTTGTTACCACTTCACAGTTACCACCTCGGTGCAACTAAGGGGATGCTGAATTCCCCCGCACTTTTTGCGGGGTGATGACACGGAAAATATAATGTATATTGTTTCTTTTCCGTGATAATAAAACTAAACTAACTAAGCTGTTACGTCCAGTGTTGGGCAGGAACGGAACGAAAAGGTTCAGTTCCTAGGAATTGATTCCTTTTTTCGAGGAACTTAGGAATGCCTAGGTTCCTTTTTAATTATTTAAGAACTAGAACAGGAACTGGTTCCTTTGTTTTGAGGAACTGGAACGAGGGTTCCTTTTCTGTATACAGAGTTGTTGTTTTTTTGCCATAACCTTCAAATTCCTCAAAGTGTGTCGACAGGAGAACCGGATGTGTCAGCAAATCGGCATATAGCCTGTTTCCGCAAATTTCCATGTGGTCCCCGTATGTCGAGATGAAAATACAGTTTGCGTGAGAAACTTTATTTATCTTTACACATAACGTTATGCAATATATTTGCAATATGGCAATTTTTGCAAAATAACAACATGGCAATATTTATTATCGAATGAACGGAAAAGTAGTGGGTTCCTTTTTAAAAGGAATTAATTGCCTAAGGAACTGAAACGGCACCTGGATCCTTCTTTCATGTGAGGAACGGGAACTAGAACCAGTTCCTCTTCAAGAGGAACGAACCCAACTGTCTACGCGGAATAACTCGAGCGTTCTGGACAATTGTTCACGAGTTTTTTATTTATTTATTTCGGTACGGTTCTCGCAGAGTAATTTTGTTAGCAACTTTCACCGCAAACTATAATTTTGGAAACTTCTTCATGCGTGTGAAGGCGCCATGATTAAGTCTAAAATTGTGTACCTGACGCTTGCTAAAAACATTCTCCTTTTTTACAATGTTTTTTTAGCAATTATGTATCGGAACCGTGTTTGAAGGACCGCATTTTTCGGAACGCAAAATTGATTTTATTCGCTTCCAGGGGCCCCTAAAAGAAACAATCCTAATTGTTTTATTGTTTACCGCCATTTTTCCTAGCCTAACCACGGCTTCCATACTTAGGTTGGGATCTTGAGCATATTCCACACCCAGTGTTGGTTAGGAACGGAACGGAAAAGTTTCGTTCCTAGGAACTGGTTCCTTTTTTGAGGAAACTTGTGAACGCCTAGGTTCCTTTTTATTTTTGAGAAACTGGCACGGGAACTGGTTCCTTATTTTTAGGAACGGGAAAAGGGGTACCTTTTCTGTGTAATGAGTTCCTATTGCCATAACCTTCAATTTTCCACAAATTTTCCAATTTTCCACAAAACAAAAAAAAACAAAAAAAGAAAAAAAAGATAAAAGGAACAAACAGAAATAGCTAAACATTTAGACTACCCCTGCATCATACACTTCAACAACCGTAGAAACCCGCAAAACCCAGAAGCGTTGAAAAAGCTTTTTTAAGGGTCAAATGTAACACGCTTGTGCACATTAATGATTAGTGGTTTATTTTCGCGAGTCAGATTTTTCACTGTTTTGTTTTTTCGTGAAAACGTAATAATCCGGGCCCCAATAGTCATTATTATACCAACAAAAAAAGGCATATATCCACAACAATAGTTTTCGAATGGAGCGTGTGCCAAACGTGGTTGTTGTTGCTTCCCATTTTTGGAGGGTACAATGGGTGTGGTTTGTGTGCTGCTAGACCGAAACTGCCAACATGCCTCTCTCTCTCTGCCCAACAAATGAATGATTTAATGCTATTTTTTGTTGTTGCTATTTGAAAACCAAATGCCCACAATGTGTTGGATTTTTCGAATAATAATGAAGCGAAACATTAAAAATACTATTAAAAATAACCGGATTGTTAAGATCGCATCGCAAAGAGGGTAGAATATGTATAATTTATTTATTTTGGAGGTGAGGGAGAAATTCATCTCACTGTAGTGAATATGACTGCAGGAGATTCTGTACCCATCGTGTTGCTTAGGCAATGTGTGAAGGGCACATTTTCACCACTATCCCAGGATAATAAATAAACGAGTGCCTGAGCCGGGAATCGAACCCGAGACCACCCGCTCAGCTGTAGGTTGCAATACTCACTACACATAAAAATTCACTAAAAATAACCGGATGTCGAGCGTTTTGCCAAGTCTAGATTTGATACTTAGGTAGGGATTTTAAAATTGTTCCTGAGTTGGTACGGACACGGCGAAGAAAAGCGTCTTTCGTTAACGTTAACGTTTAACGTACTAGAACTTCTGAATAGTATTTTTTTTTCAAGAAAACGTTTCTAAGATTATGATCAGTTTCAATTTTAAATCCCGCATCATGGTAATGTAATTCTTTAATCGGATTACATTAATCGTCTTAATCTTAAGGATTATACAAGTATTTTAGCTGGTCCACGGATTAAATATTGTTGGCGCCAGTCTCTAACGCCGTCATGCTTCATTTTTAACCTTTCTTTTATCTCTCTAATCTTGTTTATGTAATCGCATTAATTCGCCCCATCAGATACAAAGCGTAGGTCGAAACTGATATTCAGAGGTTGGACAAAATAATGGAAATGGCTATGTAAGGTTCACAAACAGATCTGTTTCCATTATTTTATCCAACTCCTGTATTGTTTTTAAGTTGCTGCAGGAAAAACAGCGGTACAGTGCAGGTTAAAATTTTTTTGAAAAATTGATAAACTGTTTTGATGTGTTATTAAGCGATTAAGTCACCGTGCAATCATAATTGCAATCATAATAGAAAAAGCTATTTTATTTAATCGGGGAAAAATATTTTGGCGATCACTGAATTATTTCAATTAAGTTTCGAATAATTGAGTATGATTTTTGGATAAAACTTAATTTCTCCTACCGCGGTAACCTATGTTTGACATGAAATTAAATCCTCTGATCTTCTTAACTCACATCTTAAACTATTTACATCCGCGGCATACAAGTTTTTAATCTAATATTTGAGAGGTTATTAATTAATATCAAATATTAAATGCATATTATGTTCGAAGATGCGAATTGTTTGTTACAATCCAATAGACGGCGCCACTGTCTTCGAATGATTTTACATGGGGAATCACACAAATGTTTTTTTGACATTCGCTGCGGTTGCGTGGGCGAGTTCGTGATTTTACTGTGAATCGGGATGACTTGCATTTAAGCCACATGTGAATTTCGGCAAAGAAACATAATTTCGTTTTCCCAGTACCATATAATCTGAAAAAATATTATTCAAGACGGCTTTTCGTGTGCTTATGTAACTCCAAAAACGCAACACTGAAATAATGTCTCATTATTTTAATTTAAACGACAGAATTTTTTAATTTAAATAGGGAAGCATTTCTTCTTATCGAACGCCTTTCAAAAATTTATTTAATAGCTGCCTCAAATATGGTGAAATTTAATAGCCAAATTGTTTTTAAAAAAATGAATGTTGCCTTATTTCGTTCATTTTTTTATTTTTAATTTCGATTTTTTTATTTTTAATTCGACGAAATTAAAAGATTGTCGTTTTTCAGTGCAATAATACTCAGCGTTGGGTAGGAACGGAATGGAAAAAGTTCCGCTCCTGGGAACTGGTTCCTTTTTTCATGGGAGGAACGGGAACTGGATCTATTTCCTTTTCAAAAGGAACAAACCCAATACTGAATTAAAACTGGTACCAAGAATTAAAAGTTATCGCCATGTCGGCGATGGCCACAAACGATTATGTGTACTGACCCTCCAACGAAAGCACGTATGAGTAATTTGTCACGTGTATTTCTCTGGCTCTATTGCAAAAACCTGTCCGCACCCAAACAAGAAAAATGCGGAACGGCGTCGTCCCAGGTCCGGGTCACTCTCATGTCCGACGTTGGTAATGACTCGGTTGCGTTCCTCTATTCTGGTTCTGTGCCAGATCTCTCCCTATGTATAGGGATCGCCTTTTTATTAGCGACGCACGTGTAAAGTACCGCCTACTTTCATTAGAAATTAGCAGGGTGTTGTTGTGCGAGGGGGGCGTTGCTTTTTTCAGCTGAGAAACAGATTGATGCAGATTATCTCAATCGTTGTTGTATAGACTTTGAAATGGGGTTCGTGGTATTATCGAGAAAAATGATAACGAGTTGGCTAGACTCCGTGTATTAAATAAAATGTAAATTAATTGTTATTTGTAAAACACATCAATTTATCCAAGGTTATTCGCAGAAACATAAGACGACACAAGACGCATAACTTAAAAAATAACTAAAAGCCGAACTGAGACGAAAAACGATGAACGAGATTGTGTGTTTGCATCTCGTCATCGGCGAATTATTTTATTTGTGCGTGTTGTGTCATCTACCGAATGTTTAATTACATGCATACATTTAACCTTGGATTATATCGGAAATGAACATTTTTTATCTGCTGGGATACTTCAAATTATCTTTGCAAATCGTTTTTACATCATTTAATTTTTATTTTATCCCGATAATTGATTAATAAGTAGTGACAATCAATGATGACAACCATGACTGTTGTGAATATACCTAAAGAGATAAGGAACTCTTCATCCATGTAAACGTTGAGCTTGTCACGAAACAAAAGCTTAACGCACCCTGGTACGACTGTCACCGGAATTCTTTACTGACAAACAAGGTAGACCAGCAGCAGTATCGTTATTGAATCTGTATGGTCTCGCCGTCTATAGCTTGTTTTGTTAATCGAATTGGACTCGAGGTACGATGACTCCTACAATCGACCACCAAAAAGCCATCAACTTTATATTTGGTCTACGTCGTGCACGCTGTAACATTGCTGCGCCAAATGCGACTTATCTTTATCTATGGAGGACGCCCTGGCCTTAGCCGACATTAGAAAAGCGCTACCTGTTGGTGAAACTGGGAACCAGTTCTGCCTTGTTTTTAAAAGCGCCGATTTTTGTATTAATTCATTGAAAAATTTTCATTCCTCGACAGTTTTTTTTTTTACAATTACGGTAGTGAATAGTACTACATGAGATTGTGTACCCCTCGTGCTGCAACGTCAATTTGCCCGCACCGGGAATCGAACCAGGAACCCTTATACTACAATCGCTCGCAATGCCAACTGGGCTTCGATGAGTTAAAACAAACAAACATACAAAAGCGATATGCAAAAGTTTTATGTACGAGCTGTGGAGACAAGTAACACGTGATATTTTAAATCGCCGAACTTTAAATTTAATTTGAATTTTATATTATTTTTTATTTTTTATTAATTAGTCATTCGTTATTTTGTGAGGTCTGGCCAACCAATCGTCGTTTATCCTCTGTGCGTCCCGAGCAGACACAATTGATGTTGCGGCCCATGCTTGTGGGCGGGAGTGTCTTAAAATCTTCTACAATTCCTTTTTTATTGTTTTGGCGCTTTTTTTTTGTCTTTCGGATTTTTGAGGTGCGGCCGCGCCATTCGTCGTGACGCGATAAGCCTATAGATCGCCTCTCCTGTTTCTCGAGAAATGTACTGCCCACTTCTCACTTTACTTGGTTGAGACACAAACAGCGGTCAGTTACATCTTGATTCTCCCACCACCATAAGATCACATGTAGGTTCTCTCTTCGGCTTTCGGTGGGAATATTATGTAGTTGCAACTTAATCTCAATTCACCACAATATAATCGGTGCAACATTTGTGCGTAATCGACGGTAATTACTAACTAAGTGTAGCATCTTCCAAGACGATGCGCGTATCTTGACAGTGAAAGAACAATTTGGGGGGTATCGGAAATGCCTGTCTCCATCACCTGAGATTCATCTATCAATGTCTGGTGTCTTCGCCGAGTGTCAAAAGTGAAACAGGATCTAGGCCATCAAGTCGTTTGTTGAGTACACATGCGGATATATTAATCGCGGTTACATGATGAGTGATGCGACCTTCAAGACTACCTATTATACGTCACTAAACATCGTCCTGCAAAAATCACATAAGCGTCAACAATGTGAGTAGTGTACTTTGCGTAGAATATGAAATTTAAATATTTTACTTGTTCATTTTTTTTTTTTTTTTATCCAAGACGACATTTTATTTGCTTGTATAAACACCGATTTCTCGGATGATGTTAAGGGACATGCTTGTGGTCAGTCGTGGTAGGTGTATGTACAATTCTCGTGTATTATCACTTGTTGTTAAGGGTGGTGATATTTTGTGGCGTAGTGGTTAGCGTGTTCGCCTACTATGACCGTGGTCGCGGGTTCAATTCCCGACTGAGACCTTTTGACCACCTTTCGGGCGAGATAAATTCTTAATCGCGCCTTCTTTCGGAATGGAAGAAAAGACGTGGGAGCCGTGTCTGTTCGTTTTCAGGTACACGTTTAAGATCTCTACCAATGAAGGTTAGACATAATTATCTGGTCGCGGAGGGGGGTGGTGTTTATTGCAGTGCTGCTTGCGGGTATACATTGCAATTGTAATGATGTGGACAATCCCTTCGTTCTGTTCCAAACGAATGTGTAAGATCTTGCGGAGAAACCTTAAATTTATCCTAGCACGATAACATATACGTGTTTTGTGATGTTGTGTCGTCATCAAGTCAGTAATATGTTAGAAAATAAATGGTAGGACTACATCCTAAACTTCCTACATCCGCGGCATGCTGAGTTTTTAATTTTATGTCCCATTCAAGAGCCCGTTATTACGATCAGGAGTCTAAACCACTAAACTGGGTTCTTTATTGTCCAAACAGCTGGCCGCTCAAATTATTAACCTACATTACCGATTTATTACGCACCGTTAACAGGCGAAGGCCAAACGAAGTTCAACACGCGAACGCAGCGCAGCGTAGCGGCGTCCAAGTGCCCTAATACCGAAACTTATTCCTGACTAGGTATACACCGCAAATAACTTGTCTATTTATTCAGGTGCGGGCAATTAAAAAGAAGGGCGAGGTCAGTGATTCCACAATATAATACGTGAACGCCAGTTTTTATTATGTGTTACGTTGGTGCAGACCCTTGAACTAGAGATTCTTCGCGGGAGATAAGATTCCGTGGGCGTAGACGGTAGATTCCATCTAAACATGCACTGCAAAACGAAGTGTCTTCAATATTATTTTTTTTAATTTTTAGATTTAGGTGGGGTAATTGCCGCGCCGCAACATTATGACACTATGTGGGATTTAGTACATGGGATTGAAAAACGGTTGCATAAATTTGAGGGGCTATAACGTGGGCTCGATTCCCGATTCTGATCACCTACATTTTTCGAGCGAGATAAATTCGGTAACGCGTCTTTCTTTGGAATGAAAGTAAAGCAGTGTGGGTCGTGTCTGTACAGTGTCAAGTAGAAGTTATAAAATCCCTACCTAAGCATTTTTAGTGTATTAATTCAACACTGTAGTGAATAGCACTGTAGGAGATTCTGTACCCCTCTAATCGCCTCGAAGGAACACTAATGGAGGGTCACATTTTCACCAGTACCCCACGATACAATAAACGAGACCCTGAGCCGGGAATCGAACCCAGGACCATCCGCTCAGCAGTCATGAAGTATGAAATCAAGGCTAGGCAAAATTATCAGGAAAGAAACATCGCCTTAAAATTATTCGCCCATCCATGTTGGATTCATAAACAAAATGACGGATTAATCAGCGAGCCCTAATGGCACCACTTAACGGCACTATTACTTTTGTCACTTGTGATACCGCCATCTAGTGAGAAGCTGTTGAAACCCATTTTGATTAAAAAAAATTACCGCAGATCTGTATTCTACCCTATTTATTTATTTCTGTCATGTAAAATAAAAATTGCATTGTGCTCGCGTCATTTCCATTAATAGGGAGATTTCATTTGTCTGGTTTTGGTGATTCATGCTGATATCACAAACTCATACGTACATCTCCAATCAGTGATTGGCGATACAATTTTCGAATGCAAAGAACGAAACTGTCCTAGTAAGCCACTCTCAGCTTCGTAGCCAATTGGCAGAATAATAAATGTGCTCCAGGTTTGTTGGCCGTTTCTAATGGCAACGACTTGGTAATTATGGCGTTGAATTTCGAATGAGTAAAATAAATAAATAAATTCTGCTTCATTGACAAGATATCTAGGTACTATTTTTGTTATCAAGATTAGCGGCGTCTTGTTGTAAAGGGGCCGCGCCCTCCTGTTTAAGCCAGCACCATCTAGTGAACATTGTTGGCAAAAACTCAGTTGTAGACTAAGTACAAACAATATCTCAAATCAAACGCTGGTAGCTTATAACAAAATAAAAATATCGATATCCAGCAAACCTTAGCATTTTAAAAATTCACAAAAAATACAAAAAAAAACATATAAAAAATTATCGTGCAAGGATTATATCAACACGTTGATTAAGGTCATGCTTGTGGTCTGTTGTGTAATTTTATAATTGGAGATACATGAAATTTTCGATTGTTGAGGGACGTGCCTGCAATCATCTACGTCTTTATGTAGTTATTTCTGTGATTACATCTAATATTCCTTGCAAATCGTTTTTGTACGAGTAATAAAAATTGAATTAACGCGGATATACGATTTCGGCTAACACAAAAATAAGTTGCATTTTTCAGCTGTTTCAGCGCGTCAAGAGTTTTTGTGGAATACCTTTTCAGTCAGTCAGTTCGTACATTATTAGACATTCCCTGATCACGTGATAAAAAAGGAACACGAACTGGTCTTTTAACTATTTGCCGCGCGAAATGTTCCCTATCCTTCTGTGTGCTGTGAGTTGGGAAAGCTACGGAGAGGAATACGCCTCTTCAATGACTCATATAGAGACTATATACAGTATGGGCACAAAAAAAAGGCACCCGAAATGGTTTTAGCTACAAATTGAGCAAATCTTTACAGTTCGGTCGCTTCACAGAACGCTAGTTTGAATCAAGTTGGCGACGACAGGAGTCCAATGTTGAAGGCGTAATGCAGCGCCCTCTATACCAGAATATTTTTTCAGTGCCATCTATGCGCGTGAAATTTGAAAATAAGGAGTTGATCAACACCCATGCCAAGTTTTAAGAAAATCGGTTAACTTTTCGCG